>PVIJ01003141.1:0-141677 GCA_004024925.1 Scalopus aquaticus
CGGAGGGAGGGAAGGGAAAGGGCACAAAATGGAATAGAAAAGAACACAAGGGACCATGGAGATGGATCACGGGTGAATTGGTGGTGGGCTACCCAAGGGGAATGCAAAATGTAAGAGACATAAATAACAATAAAAATATATATTATAAAAAAAAAACAGTGTGTTTCAGTCTACCTGCCTATTCTGCTCCCCACTCTGTCTCTGGTGAACCCTTTCGCCGCCCCACACCTCTGGTCTGTACCCCAGCTTGTATGCATAAATAAATAAATCTTTAAAAAGAAAAAGTGGGTAGAAAGCTTTTTAAAAAGACACTTCTCCAAAGAGGAAATGCAAATAGCCAACAGGTATATGAAGAAATGTCTGACATCACTTATAATCAAGGAAATGCAAATCAAAATCACAATGAGATACCACCTATACCAGTGAGAATGGCACACATCAAAAAAAACAGGCAGCAACAAATGCCGGTGAGGATGTTGAGAAAAAAGGAACTCTCCTAAACTGCTGGTGGGAATGCAAACTCATCCAACCACTATGGAAAACTGTATGGAGTTTCCTCAAACTATTAAAAATGGCTACCATATGACCCAACAATTCCATTCCTAGGAATCTACCCAAAGGACACAAAAATGTTTATTCAAAAAGATACCTGCACCCCTGTGTTTATTGTAGCACTATTTACAATAGGTAAGCTATGGAAAGAACACAAATGCCCAAAAATAGAAGACTGGATCAAGAAGATGTGGTACATATACACAATGGAATGCTATTTGGCAATCAAAAAAGATAAACTCATGGCATTTGCAATGACATGGATGGAGCTAGAAGGGCTCATGCTCAGTGAAATAAACAAGAAGCAAAAGGGAAAATATCGAATGGGTTCACTTATAAGAGGAATGTAGGGGAACCAAATGTGGGATCAGGAAAAAAATGACAAGATAATGATAATAATAATAATAACAACAACAAAACTAGCAGGCGACCTTGAATAAGAGAGATTATACAAGGGAGTGAGAGAAAAGGGATCAGGGCAGGGGAGAAAAGAGCACAAGGGACTATGGTGATGGTTCACGGGTGAACTGGTGGTGGGAATTTTATGGGGAATACACAATGATGTAACAGATATAAGTAAAAAAATAAATATATAAAAATAAAAGTAATGTTATTTGTTTTTTACTTTTCTGGTAGCCTAGAATCACCCATTCAATTTCTGCTTTGGCTCTAGGTAAAATTTGAGAACAAAATACAATAAAATCTAAAAAATCACAAAATCTTAACTTTTAGTTGTGGTCATCTCTTTGAATATTTTCAATGATTGGTTAGATGGATAGATTATCAATGAGTACACTTTCATCTGTCCTAACTGGTCTATTTTAAATACAGAAAGGGAAGTCTTTGACTGAGGAGAAGATACACTCATGCTGGGCTCCTTCCTTTCTTCCATGGAAAAATTTACTTATATATCACTTAACTATGTATAGTCAGTTAAGTAATCAAACATCTGTTAAGGCTATTGCTATGAAGATTTGCTCTATTATATCTGTCTTTTAAGGTCAGACCAAGACATGTTTTTTTCAGTGCTCTTAGTTTTGATCTGTTCAGATTTGGGTATCTTTTCTTCCCCAGTGTCCCATATTCTCAGTTTTAGTAACTTGCTTCGTTACCCTCTTTGGGCCACAAAATCAGATCTCTGGTCATTTTAGGCTGTATTTTATTACCTTCAACATATTTAAAATAGAATATTAATATACAATGTTAGTAGAATTTCAGGCACAGGGAATTCTGTAGGAGTTATGGATGTGGTACTAAATTTCTAGAACCCTGGGAATCATTCCATGTGACATTTACTAATCTTTCTTTCTACAATAGTTCTACCCCTTCCTAGATTCTGCCCATTCTCTACAGAAAGGGGGGGCTAAAATATGAGTGGTCAACTTGGACAGCACTTACTTGTGTTTGTGTTGTTCCTGAATGTCATCAATCCAGTTCTCACTTTCCATCCATGAGACCATGTTGAACTCATTACCTATCCTATGACCATTTCTTTTAAGGGGAGACAGTAGTAACTGCATGGAACCAGAAAGCTCACTACTTTCTTCCTCCCATTTCTTTATTTCATGCATCTAGCCCAAAATTTCAATTTAAGAAGTGGTAAAAATTCTCACTTTGGACTTAACTCTAACTTGTTTTCGTTGATGTCTAACTTCCAGAGAGAGATACATTTAAATATTGATTATTTATGTATTCATTAATAGAAATGTACTTTACTCCCATTTGGCTATTGTCCACATTAATTGGCTAAGTAGGAACAGAAAAATCCTAGATCTGTATCTATGAAAATAGGTATGATCCTGCTGGCTCACTCATAATATTATGAGTTACATAGAGATCATTCACAAAATATCTTTGTGATGAGATATTCTTTGATCAAGTGAAAAAACTTCTCTTTTCCTTTTAAAACAAAACTGTTTAGAAGGAGAAATTAGAAAACTGAGTTAAATCAGAATGGTAAAATTATCAATAAAATATGAGAGTCATGAATGGTGGAAAAATCCAGGCTTATCATTATTTAATATCAATTTACCATCTGTTCTGGATTGAATAATCCATCTGGTGTCTGAGGCCAAAACATCTTTCAGATGCCTCTGCTGAGCATAATTATTAAAGTTTGTACCTGATTTAAAAACATATGTCGAAGGACAAAGTATATATGCCTTATTACAACTGAAAAGTGGTAACATTCACTTTTCTGACACCTCATATCTATTTACATGAAATCATTAGCTGGACTGAAGCTCTACTAAAGAGTAACAATTGGTGTGTGCTGGGGAAATTTAACAGTTGTGATGGTGATATGGTGAGTATAGCTATTGATCATGGTTACCATAGGTATAAAGAGTAAACTCAGAGAAACTCCAGTCTCTCACAAGAACCAGAAAGTCCTAGTAATCTACAAAGATTAGGTTCTTTCAATCACCTGTGCTGGCTTATTAAGCATGTTGCAGGTGCTGTCCTAAGTGCTGAAGCGTGGAGCACTAGAAGGTGGACACTTAGATTTGTCAGTAAAGCTTGAGTCTATTCAAAATAAAACTTGATATTGGCTTAATATATGCAGCCAAGTGGTTGGTTGGTGCAGAGTAAACATAGCATTGGACTTGAACCCATGTGATTTGGACGTGAGTCTTGACTCTGCACTTCGCTAGTTGTCTGATTTTAGCAAGTCACTTAACCTCTGATTTGTCATCTCATTTTTCAAGAGTTGCCACAAGAATCCTGATAAATCTCTTGGTAAACTGTAAATCAAAATAAGGAATTGTTTCATATTATTTTGGAATGAATCAAGATATAAATGAATTTTACAATCAATCAATAAAATTAAGTTTATTAAAGTAACTAAAATTATTTTATCAAAAGAAAAATTGAAGATTAAATTTAAATCAGACAACTTGCACTCAAGCTGATTCACAAAACTAAAATATCTTCACGGGGGAAAATGTCAAAACCATTTTTTAAATAAATTTTCAAATTGAACATTTTTAATTCAAATTTTTCCTAATTAACTTCACTTTTTAAAAAAAGATTTATTTACTTATGCATGCAAGAACTGGGGTGTAGGACAGAGGTGTGGGGTGGTGAGAGGATTCACCAGAGACAGAGTGGGGAGCAGAACAGGTGGATCTACTGAAATACACTGCTGAGGGGAGCAGCAAGCAAGGCAGGAGAGGTCTGCTGCACCATGTGGGAAGCTCCCTGACCGGGCTCCAACTCGTGCTGCAGTGGCTCTGGATAGCTTCATAGTGCTGAGACTTAATCCATTGCACCACCAGGGAGGCCCTAACTCCACTTTTGTGAAATCACTAGACTAATAGAGTGTGAATTCAATTCAGTAAATATTAATCAAACACTTATTATGCACAAAGTTTAATGCTAGACATGAAGAAATGCAGGACTGGTAATCATCCAGTATTCATTGCCACAGATATTTAATTTGGCTATAGTTGGCACTCATTATTTTTGGTTGATATTTGAACCATACCTATTGTTAAAGATTTTGAAAATCAGCTCTGGATACAAATATGAATAAAACACAATTTCTCTTAGTCTTTTCCCATGTCTTAGATTCATTTCAGCTTTCCAAATGCAGCTGGCATGGGCACTAAAAAGCACAATACTTAAGCTGTTTTTAGTTTTATGCCTAAAATATACTGACTGACTAATTCAGCTGGTTGACTACATGCATTTGACCAATAAGGATCTAACTAAAGTTTGCATTTCATCATGGATCCTGTAGTTCTTATCTTGATGCAGTTTTTTAGTGACTTTTCTATTTTTTGATTGTTGGTAGTAGCTTATATTTATTACTAAACATCAAATATGTACAGATGATATACTAAAGTTATTCTATTGTCTTAAAAAGTTTGTAATAATACTGTCCTTGTTTTATAGGCTGAGTCAGGGGCTCAGACAAGATTGATGTATTTCCTAAGGAGACTAGGAAGTGATGAGTTGACTGCAGATGTGTCTGACTTCAACTCTGGACCTTTTAGCATTCCTTATTGCATGATAAGCATGCTTAGCAGGACATTTTCCCTATCATAGGCCCCATCTCTCCTTGAGCCATACTTTACTTCTCTCCAGTACTTCCATCCTTCCCCTATCAGATTATATTTTAAGTAGAAAGACCACATTCACATTGAGAAAAGGAAAATTTCTTCTTTCTTCATAACTATGAAGATAAATGATATTTCTCCTGTGATGAGACAGGAACATCTCTGCAATCAGAGCAGAGCATGTAGTGAACTGCTTCCATCAATAAAGAGCTGCTCATTCTTCATCACACAATCATTTGCTGTAGAATGCACAGAATTATGGGGGTTGTGGGACAGGAAAGCCTCCTGCGAATATCTATAAATCAAGGCTCTAAAGTCTCTAAGAGTTATCCAAACAAAAATAGATGCAATAAGTGATGATTCCTGGAAGAAGGGTGGGGGAATAGGAGGCAATTCTCACTGATGGTCCTCTTATTATATGTGGACACTTGATAGGAGAATTTCATCCATTGGTAATTAGGTGACTTAACTCCACTTCTTATCTTCTTTATACACAATCTTGTGACTGATTCCATGACAACTAACTATGTGCTAACCTTTATGGG
This sequence comes from Scalopus aquaticus, assembly GCA_004024925.1. Taxonomy (NCBI): domain Eukaryota; kingdom Metazoa; phylum Chordata; class Mammalia; order Eulipotyphla; family Talpidae; genus Scalopus; species Scalopus aquaticus. The sequence continues at coordinate 5,156 of PVIJ01003141.1, forward strand.
TTCTGTTTTTTTCCTATTTTCTTTCTCTTCTTCTCCTGTGCTAGCAGGGTTGTGCTTGAAAGATCATATTGACAGATTGCTTTCAGGAGATATTTTTAGTGCAATGGATAAGAAAATCTCTAGCAAAGGTCAGATCTTTCACTGTTTTAATTAAATTGCAGTGGGAAGGAGATTATATCATAAGAGTGGCTAGTCAGCTATGTTACAGTATACACAAAGCTATCACAAGTCTCCCTCGTTACCATGTGTGCGTAAGAGTGACGTGGAACACCAGGGTAAGGTTTTAATTTAAAATGGACTTGATAATTACTTAGCTTTTTTCAAAATTATAGTCAAGGGATATTTAATAAGGTTTTGCAGGTTCACAGTGAGTGTGATTATTATTTTTTATTGCTAAAATATTTTATTACTTTCCCTTCAGAGATGAGTAGGCATTTTTAAGCCAATAGGATCTTATCATTAGTTATTTGATGTCACAAACTTAAAAAAATCCCTTTCTATGCCTTCAGAAGCTATATATCTCCTCTGAAAGTTTTCACAAGTATTTTTCCACTTATTTACCTTTCTGTGTATTCTCCAGATGAGAAAATTGTTCTAGTTCCTTTTGAAAATAAACATCTTACCCAATTCCTCATAAGAAAAGATGCTTTGTTCCAAGGGAGAGAGAATGTTGAAGACTGTTCCTGCAATATTGCTGCTTTGAAAATGAATATAAACATTCTCACTTATGATACATCTATTTCTTATTAGATGCCAAGCAAACAATAACCCAGCTCTGGAGATGATTCAGCTCAACCTATCTTTTAGGCTAAGTGAGTGGGCAATAAAGAATTTTTAAATTGGTTTTCCTGGATTACAAATTATATATAAGCATATGTATTTAAAATGCTAGAAAATATTCTCAAAATTGCTTTCAAATGATGTAATATAATGTTCTCATCTCTTTTAGAATTACCTGTCATTTTGGTTCTGTGGTTTCTGCAGATTCACCATAAGTTTGATTTGTTGAAAAAAAGAAAAGAAGCAGTTGCATAGAATGTAGCAATTGAGAACTGGGTATGGTTTAGCAGAATAGTGCTGTATTAGTGATTTCTTTTGGTAAGGAGTTCCATTTTTGCTAGACTAGAGAGTCTTTTTAAATAAAATACATAGTGGAGGAATGCAATGGATGACATGATATGAGGGGAGGGGTGTGGTGGAGAGCGTGAGACAGAGAGTGTTAAAATATAAATGTATTTGCCTTTTTCTGCTTATAGAAATGATAATGACTTCAACGTGCCTTCACTGCTTCTTTCATATATATTCCCTTTTCTGGGTGAGATCTCTTCCTCCACATGCCTCCCTCCTGAAAAGACCATGAAAGGCATCCATTAGCGCCAATGAATTCAGCTTCAGTGACCATCTTTTCCTTTGGGGAACTATCTGTGGTCTAAAATCTGATCCCATCTAATAATTGGCCTCATTCTTTCTTCCCTTTCATGATCAAATTTCTAGAGTTATTTCCATGTGTTCACTGCCCTTTCTTATTTGCTTTTTCTCTAATTTGGCCTGGCCTGATCTATTTCATTAAACTGCCTTCAAAGAGCACGGAGTACTTCTCTCTGAAATTTGACAGTGTACCATCCTGTTTTTCCTAAAATACCCTCTTCTTTCAGTGTCTATGTCATCACAATATATGGCTTTCTTCCTATTCTCTAACCCCTCCTTGTCTTCCTGTTTTCAGCGCCTCTCTTACATGTAATTGTTGCCAGAGTTCATTCCTACGCTATCCTTTCACTTTTTCTGGGTGATTTTAGCCATCTGCATATTTTCAGTTCCTACAAATGTCAATGATTTTCATATCTTTATCTCCAATTCAGTTTGCTTGCTGGAGTACCAGAAGCATTGCCACAAGACGTAGCTACTTAAATATATTGCAGGCACTGAAATGCCCAACTATCCATAAATGGATTCAGCTTTTCTCTGCAATTTCAACCACTTCAAACAGATTCTCCCTATTTTCCTTATCTAGAATGATTCAAAAACAGTCAACCAAGATTCAACCTGAACTCCTCTAACCATTTTTCTATGTTCTAGTCTCTTCTATTTTCATCACATTACCCCAGTCCAGGTCACCAACTTTCTCTGCCTGCACTTCCCTATGAATTTCCTAATTGTTCCTTAATTTCCTGCAACTCACACTGCACTCTGCAATCAGAGTCAATTTTCTTTCCTGAAAATCTAATTATGTTATTTTGTTCATTTAAAATCATTAATGGAGGGCCTCCCTGATGACGCAATGGGTTAAGTCACAGCACTATAAAGCTATCCGATCCCCAGCAGAGGAGCTTCCCACCTGGCGCAGCAGACCTCTCCTGCCTCGCCTGCTGCTCCCCTCAGCAGTGTATTTCAGTGGATCTGCCTTCTGCTCCCCACACTGTTTCTGGTGAATCCTCTCACCACCCCACACCTTTGGCCTACAGATTTTTTTCAAATCTTTAAAAAAAATTAGAATCATTAATGGGGCGTTCTTTGTGGCCTAGCGGTTAAATCCCAGCACTATCACTGCTACAGCCTGAGTTCGATCCCCAGCCAGGGAGCTAACCCACATGGTGCAGCAGACCCCTCCTGTCTTTTCTGCTGCTCCCCTAAGAAGTGTATTTCAATAAATCTACTTGTTCTGCTCCCCACTCTGTCTCTGGTGAATCCTCTCACTCCCTGCTCCTCTGGCCTGCACCCCAGTTCTTCTATGCAAAAATAAATATTTAAAAATTAATGAATGAATAAGATAAAATAAAATAAAATAAAATAAAATAATGTCTTTCCAGAACTTTTAGGATAAAATGCAAACTCTGTAACATAACTTGCAATTGCTAACTTGTTTTGGTTGCTTTTTAATTCTCCATCCTCTTCTCTTGAGATACCCAGCACCCACCCACCCCCTCCCTACAGTTCTTCCACAGAACTGTGCTTTCCCTCACCCTGGAGGAACCACACATGCTGTCCCTGCTGGCTGGAGAGTGCTTGTCCGCCTCTTTGCCTGGCAAGCTACTATTATTCCTGTAGGCTTCCCTGTATTTTACCTCTTATAATTTATTGTCATTTCCTTCCCCTTCCATCGAATATAAGGGTGCCTGACAAATGACAGCTACTCATTAGGTCTGTTTTCAAGGGTACAAACAAAATTCAAAGGCTAACTTCTTAGCAACCTTCTCCCAAAATAGCCTTACTGTGCACAATTTCACTTTCAAGGAGCTCTTTTGACCTAATGTTGTTAAGTTGATTGTCTGATAATTTAATTAGACAATTGAATCCAGACGCAGTCAACAGTGATGTGTTTTCTTCTGTCAACATTGACCTCAGAGCTTTCCATCCTGCACAGAGATGAGATCTGCAGGTCACCTGATGAGGAAACTGCAATAGACAGATGTCATATGTGTTCCACTGAATGCAGTGTCCCCCTCGCAACTTAGAAACCTGGCTTGGGTCCCATTGGCAGATATCTTGCTCTGGGTAAATCCTCCCCAGGACTCACTTTCTGCTACTTCGATTTCTACTACTGTTCTATTCCCTCAGTCACAACCAAACATCACCTTACTTTAAACCTCACTTCCTTTATTATTACCACAGTCATCTCTTATGTACCGCTTCGTGTGTTCAAGTGAGTCTATCAATAATCCTATGGATAGTCATTATTCTCCCTGAGGGAGGAAACTGATGCTTGTGTATGATCACATTGCTATTCAGTGGCACATTGGGTTTTACTTCAAATGCCAGTACTCATTTTATGGTTTCTCAAGGGTACAGACCCCTTCTAATACATGTTGATAACATATACCAACATGTTGATAATATATAGTAGGTAATCAATAACTTCTTATTGAATAAATGTTGGTAAATAAATTAAGATATTGGACACAGAAGAGAACATTCTATCTATATTCTATCTATATTAGTCTAATCCATTTTAATGCCCTTCTTAATGACTAATTTCAGAAATATTAAAAACAACCTGTAGCCACACTAAAATAATTAACTAGCTGAAAAATAATTAACTAGCTGAAACAACAAAGAGTAAAACGGTATGAAGGTTGACCTTGATCAGCAGTAAGAACTGTTGACCTTCCCGAAAAATGTAGAAAACTAAGAAATGACTGTGGCAAGAAGGCCAGAAACAAGCAAGTGGACAATTTTCACTTTGCATCAAAATCCTATAATATGGTCAATGTTCATTTTTTATCAAACACACATCATTTCAATTGAAGCATGTCATTCAAGATTCATAGGTTTTATGTGAGGTAATATGAATTATAAAATATATTTAATTCTGTTAGTTTTTTGCAGCAAAGAATTAAATATCTCTATTATTGAAAATATTATCAGTTCCCATAGGCAACTTTTTAGGGTTCATATTATACTCATTCCTTTTTAGGGTTCATATTATACTCATTTCTTTAGAGACAGGGCATGAGAGGAGAATTAATATTTTACTTTGACAAAGTAAATTGCAGTAAGTCATACAAATGGTCAGTTAATAGATAATACTAGTAATTCAACTAAGTTTATTAGGGAGAAAAGTGAGATATTTGACTGCCTAAACTAGCCAATTATCTGGAAACTGTACTTAGATCACTGCTTATAACAAATGCTTAAATTTGCACTGTGAGTCGGGGCATACAAACGGGTATTTGAACATTTGGTCTGTATCTCTGGGGAGCATGAGTTCGTTGGATTCCACAGTCTTCTGGTCTGTTTATCATCTCTGGCCTCTGTTTCTGGAGGCATCTTTTTTCCAGGTTTGCTTGATTAGGAAAATCAACAAGCCTTCTGCCTTCTCATTCTCTCATCCTCTCTGATGCCCTCTATCCTCATTTTGGAACTCTTGATTATAGGTTCCAATCTGGCACTTGCAAGCTGGGTAATTGAATCAAATAGGTGAGAGAAAATGAATATTCTTACCTGCAAGAGAAATGAAGGGATAATGTTGACTAGGGAAAAGAACATGCAGATTTTTGTATTAACATCTCTTAAAATGCACTGAGTATATAAAGTCTCTACCAACAACCCAGGGATGCTAAACAACATCATGTGGTATTGAAGTACTCTGGGTCAAAATATAATCATGATTATTGTCAGAGTAATTGTTGATAATAATGTCTGTGAAAGCAAATTGTGAAGGTGGTTGTTGAATTATCCCCAAAAGTAATGATTTTGGGAAAAAAAATGCTTTTGAATGGACCACACACGCAAAGAGAATCTAGAGACCCTCGAACTCTGTGTGTGTGTGTGTGTGTGTGTGTGTGTGTGTGTGTGCGCGCGCACATGCACATGTGCATATATCTCTAGGTCTCTCTATCCACTTATTTCTCTATGTATTATCTAATGTTAATACTGGGGAAATCTCATTAAACTAATAAAACAAGTATCTTTACTTGAAGAGGCCATACAAATTAGCAGCAGACTCCTTTTCTTTACCTTATGAAACATAAAGTATCTAAGTATCTTTTGAGTTTACTAACTGAAAAGTTGTCTTGTTTTTCTTTTTGGCAGCTTGAGCTACCATTTATTAACTGTGAAGGAAATAGAGAATCAATGTCCAGCTGAGATCTTTAGGCTTAATTACCAGGGTCTTGAGAATAGACATCTTTTAAGCTCTCCACTCATGACTGGCATTGAATATTTCTTGCTACACTAAGACAAAAACTGGCCACTTATTTTGAGATTGCTATGAAGTATATTTACAGGATACGTATTGAGGGACAGGAGAATTGAGAGAACAAATGAGAGAAAAGAATGGCCTCATATGGCTTCATTATTTTTCTGTCTATTGGAAGATAATTTTTCCCACAAATAAGGGATAACCATATGGCTAGTCTTCGGGCTAAGTATAGAGAGGGAGTTAGCCAAGAAACTGCTGTTTTTGAAATATGTTTGTAATTTTCTATGGAGCAACAATGTTTCAAGTATTTGGGTTTAATAGAAAAGTGCAAGAAATGAGCTTGCTGAGAGAGATACTGTGAGGATTTAGGAATTCCTAACCATGGCTCTGGCTCAAACACCTTCCTGGATAATTCCTGTCATCACTTTAGAAGAATCGTGAGTGATAAGTGGTCAACCTAGCATCATGTTACCATGGCACTTTGTCAAGTTAACATTGTCAAGGAATAATTAAGTCATGTAGACAAGCATAACCAGAGAAAAAGTAAATTTGGTGCCATCAAAAATAAACACATAAAGTCCTAGGCTAGGCATGAAAAAAAATCAACAAAAATAAATTTTAATGCGAAAAGTAGTTGCATCTTAAATTTACTCTAACCTCAATTGTGCACCAAAAAGGCAGTTTTTTTTTTCTGTGGTTGAAGTGATTTTCCTTATGCCGTCCCAACCAGCAGGGAAAAGATTTGCTAGTCAATAATATTTCAGGATTTTTTATGTATCTTTGAGCTTGTTTTGTCTTGTTTTTTAAATATATTATTTATTCAACATATAAGTTAAACCTTTCAATATTTATCTGTTTCTTTATAGAGAAATCAAACAAAACCTCGGGAAGAAGGCAAAACTTGCAAGCTGATTCTACATCTGAGGCATACAGCAAGGCAAGGGGAGGGGAGGGGTCTAGTCAGGGAAGGGACGAGCACAAGGGACTGTTGTGACGATTCAGGGTGATGTGGTGATGGGAGAACTATGGAGACTACACCAGAGGAGAGAAATAAAATACTGTCCAAAAACGAACAACAATGTAAGAAAATAAATTAAAATTTAAAAAATGGAAATTTGAAAGAAGTGGGAAATGCTACAAAGCATAGAGCAAAACATTATAAGATTATGTGGATTAAAGTAAAAGCTGGAATATATTTGCATGTCAGATATTATGAAGAATGTATACACTAAGAATGTATGAAAATTAGGTTGGGATGATCTATCAAAGCATATTTACTCTTACTGCACACCATATAATTATCAAATTGGGTAGTTTATTAAAAAATGCTCCTGTTTATTATTATATAAACTTCAGCCTTTAATTGTTTAGAATTAAAAAAAATTTACTCACTATATATTTTCTGGAGAAAAATAAATTAATTTAAACTAAACTAAATAAATAAATAAACAAACCCACTTCCAAACTAAAAAAAAAATTCAAATTTCTTCTGATATTGCAGCCATATGCGATCCTTTTTATTCAATAGGGGTTTAATCTACATTTAACATTATATTAGTTTCAGATGTGGGACATAATGATTTGACATTTGTGTGCATTACAAATCGTCACCACAACTCTAGCTAACATTCATCACCATACATAACTACAAGAATTTTTTTCTTGAGATCAGAAATTTTAAGATCCACTCTCTTAGAAATTTTCAACTATACAATATATTATGTATATTAATATGTAGTATATCATGAATATTGTGTATTCTGTGTATTATTGTGTTAATAACTGTAATCACCCTGCTGTACATTACCTACACACATCCTCACCAGCAACTACTAATCTATTCTCTGTATCTTAGAACTTAATTTCTTTTTAAATATGTACACATACAAGTAAGAAAATATAGTACTTGTCTTTCTCTGACTTACTTAACTTAGCGGACTGTGATGAGCTATGGACATTCTCCTGCCTGAATCAAAATTTCGTGAAATTCAGAATGTCCATCAATAAAGCAAAGAATTCCATTTTCCATTAGAGAGTAAAAACTAGAGATTGGTAGATGTTGTAAGAAACTTTAAAATAATAGCTGTTGATAGTTGTCCAGAATAAGACGAGTATGGGATTGAACATGTGTCTAGCTGAGTTTCTAGGAAAAGTTTAAAAAATCATAACCTAAATTTAAAGATTTAACCAATCCACTATGCAGGTTCAAATTATACACTCATATGTGCAATTTAGTTGTAGAGATAATTTCATATTCCTTAAAAGAGGCAAAAGACAGGATAATTGAGATCTTAACTTTATTTTAAATAAAACCAATATTCTTGAATGATTTTATATATGTCACTTAAAGTTTTCTCTTGATCTCAAAGAAACCAACTGTAAAATTGGGTGAGCTGGTAATGCACGGGAAACAGATGCTGTGCAGCAAATCTGATTTCTAGAGCAACAACATTTTCAGTGTTTTTGACAATCCTAATTTCCCCAGTCTGTGTAGAGCAGGCATTTTATATCAACATGCTAGACACCTCAATTCATGTTATACCACTTCCTCTGAACTTACTTGAGGTCTTTTTTTTTTTCAGTTACTTCAAGGAAAGTTTTTTTCACTGTAATTTGATTGTGAGAAAGGAAATGGAACATAATCATGGCTGCAGACAGAAAATCTGGGGATATTTGGTAGTGTCAGGTGTCACTTAGCGTTAAGGTGAGGTGTGAATTTTCTGGTAAGTAGTCTGCCAAATAGTCTATTCTCTGGTATATTCTCACTGGTATCTGAGGGATATGACCCTGGTAGTTTTTTTTTTAATTTTTAAGATTTATTTATTTATGCATACAATCTGGGGTGTAGACCAGAAGTGTGGGGTGGTGAGAGGATTCACCAGAAACATAGTGGGGAGCAGAACAGGTGGATCTACTGAAATACACTGCTGAGGGGAGCAGTGGGCGAGACAGGAGAGGTCTGTTGTGCCATGTGGTAATCTCCCTATCCGGGATCGAACTCGTGCTGCAGTGGCGCTGGATAGCTTCATAGTGCTGCGCTTAACCTGTTGCGCCACCAGGGAGGCCGACCCTAGTAGTTTTTGATTCAATGTTTGGAAATTACAGAACTATGCTCATTTAACCTGTCTTCAATGTGGTTTGTGACATCATTCAAATCACTTAAAGTTACTGTGACTTACAGTTCCTAACACAATTACAAAGACCTCCAAGTCTGTCCAATCCAGCTGCAGGGTTCTAGGAAGGGGGGAAGTCCTCTCTCTATGACTTCAAAACCCTTTTCAACTCTATAACATGGTTTTGTGAGAAGAAGCCTTAAGGTCAGTCTAACTTGTGAAACTGAAAACAGAATCTCATTCAGTTCTTGACAGTGTGAAGCTATCCTGTCAAACAATTTACAAAATCTGAACACACTAGTTTATGGCTATTTTAAAAAAAATATGTACTTCCCCTTCGGCCATGGAGACCAACGACTCTTTAAAGTAAGCTCAAAGCCATAAGTGGACTCTCACCTACTTCAGTTCATTAATACGCTTTTCTCGAAATGCAAGTCCCTTTTCAGTTCTTGCTTGTATGGGATAGGCAAATCTATCTACTTTAATTTACACATAGGATTTAAGATTATTTATGATGAAATTAATGGGTAAACTATTGAGAGTTGTTATTCACAAAATAAATTAGCACATTAGCTGAGAAGATTAAAATTCAGTGTTCTGCTATGACACATTATACTATACAGTGTGGTAGAGTTGAAATATTTCATATATACACATAATTTGAATGCCAGAATTCTGGTATTGATACAGTCCTGTGATGTCTTCAAGTAGATGTCAATTTCAGATCCTGTTTTTGCCTTTATATTCCAATTTGTTATTACTTAAGTTACATTTTTGTCTACTGTAGTAGGTTGGCTGATCTATAGCACATATTGATGTGGATGTGGATCAATAATATTTTTGACCCATAATCCATAATTTCTGTAATGACTGGATTTTTATGTGTCTATATTATGTGTTTTCAATATGAATCATTCATTTCACACTCACACCATTTCTAAAACGAGAAAACTTGAGTTCTCGCTCCATAAGTCTCTGTGTGTATTTGCTTATATAGTGATAAGTCCTTGTCTTTACTTAGTTCTTTTTCCTTCTGGGAAGTGGGAAATGGGTGGGATGGTGGACCCATGACCTTGAGTCCTGCCAAAGAAGCCACACTGAAGACCTCTCAGATACAATGACTAACCAAGACTTGAATTTAATGAGCTAGAACAAAGTAGATTTAATACTGATTTACAAAAAAAGTTGATACTCATATTTTACATTTTATATAATTCACACCATTTCTATAAAGATTTTAAAGCCTCTTAAGCATGTACCTTACTTGGAAAATTTCTAGAAACATAAACTACATTTATCTATTTTCCCTTTTATCCCTTTCTATATGATGGATGATCTTTTGTAGAGATATTTTTCAAAAGACCACATGCCATCACCAAACTAGAAAAAAGGTACCTGATGTAAATCATATATATATATACACACACACCCCTGATGTAAATCATATATACACATATATACACACACATACATATATAAAGTATAAATATCCATGTTTTTCCTTGTAAAGCACCTTGACAGTTATTTTTAACATATTCTATTTCCCCCAGTAGAATAAGATAAAGGGAGTTTTCACCTCAAATTTGTATTTGACTCTTCCAAGTCACCTACCTGAGGTATCATCCAACTGGGAAAAAAATGACCAAATGTTCTAAATATGCAAAGTTGATCTCTAAAAATTTGTAGAAAATAGAAAAAGAGAAAACCTTGGCAGTTGAATCTTTATAGGGAAAAAAGAGACCACTTCATATTTTACTTTTCAGTCAAGAGCTGAGCTTGTCATACATCATCCTGCACAAAACATAATCATATTCAAGGTATTGTGACAGGTGTTTTTGAACATCTAGACTCTTAAATTAGACTTGTACAGGCTACATGATGATATTGAGAACAAACACTTGTTCTCGTGGGAGTACATTTAATCATGCTGATGTACTTTACCATCTATTTAGAAATTTGAAATCACTCAGTGGTTGAGCTGCCACAAAAATTACTTTTAGACACAATACTTGTAAATGAATCATAGCTGTGGTCTCCCTGCTACCTACTTCCTATGTCAGTACTGGAATAGAGAAAACACTCTTCTGTAATGGGTCCTAAACAGTAAATATGCTTTCAGAATCAATCTATTTTTGAAGTCAGTAGCAGGGGAAAGATTTTCTGGCATGAAGTTAAAGTTCATGTGTAAGTCAATCACATATTATTTTTAGATTAACTGGAACTCAAAAAGATACCTATTCCAGAAGAGATCCCTTTTATCTTTTATTTTCTCCAATTGTTCTTGCATCTTTCTGTCCTTTTCCTCCATGTTGTCTGATTTTAGGACAGTATATTTCAGTGTGGACAGAATGCTAACATACTGAAGATTCACTAAATACACAAACACAACGCAACTGCTCCCTTCACATCTTCATTTCTAATTTTCTTTATGATATGGCTCAAAAATTACCTATTCAAATGGACTAGGATAAACTATAATCACAATCCTACTTTTGAAATATTCAGCATTTTTATCACAGACATATTGCTCTGTAATTATGTAAAATATTTTCATGAATATAGTGATTTATGATTCTAGTTGAAGTCATTATATATTTGCAGTCTTTACAATGGGACTGGATGAGACAGACATACCTGTTAGGCCAATGTTTCTTGGGATTTGGGTCAAAATCACACGTGGGTCTAGGTACTGATATAATGCAGAATACTAAGCCACACCGGACACATGGAGTAGAATATTAGAAGAATCAAGTTAAGTAATGTGCATTTCAACCAGTGTCTCTGGTTGATTTTTATGAATATTAGTACTTGAGAACCTCTGCTCTAGACAGACTCATGTTTCATCTCAATAGTATGCCAGCAAATATTAATTGCTCAATAGCAATTGAGCACAATATACAGGCTACATAATTTTAATTGCACACCAGTATTATGGAAAAGATATTGTCCACATTTTATGAAATAGGACACAGATGCTCAGACACCAATGTCCAGAATCTAATCTGGGATACATATTGCATTTGGAAAGATAGGATTTTCAATAAATGGTGCTGAGAAAAGCTACTGCTATTTGGAAAATTATAAAATTAGATCCATATGTAAGAATGAACTTCCAAAAAGAGTTGGGAGTTAAATGTAAAAAAATAAAGCCATAAAAGGAAAACATGGATAAATTCCAGTTTAATCTCTTTGCAAGGGAAGTCTTTCTAACTATATCATAGAATCCAGAGGGAATAAAGGAAATGATTTGTAAATTTGAAAGTAAAAACAAGTATTTGTACATGGCAAAAAATACATCCTAATCAAAGTCTAAGGCAGCTAATATACTAAGAGAAAATGACTTCAACATACTTCACAAACCAAGGACTATCATTCTAATGTACAAAGAACTCTTAAGATATGAGAAACAAAGTAAAAAAAATCAATAGAAAAATGGGGAAAAGGACATGAAAAACAATTCACAGCAAAAATTATATAAACATTAGTGGTTACTAGAAGGGATGATGGTAGAAGGGTTGGGTAAATCAAATGCAAGGGTTTTGATTTTATGGTGAAGGAGAGTCATATTCAGAAGGTTGAAACTAGATTCTGTCTGGAGCAGGAAGAAAGGAATTAAGATCAAATTGTTGAGGACCTTGTTGCCAATTTAAGGAATTCAAACTTTTGTTTGTAGACAATAGGGAATCACTATAGGTCTAAAATTTGAAAAGTGTCAGGATATAAATTTTATTTAAGGAAAATTGATTTGGATGTGCAATGTAGATAAGAAAATGACTAGAACTGCGTAAGCCCAGCTTTCTTTGTTTGCTGATGTTAGCAGTTGATGTTCAAGTTGATCTGCAATAGGTTATTGTGATTTTTAAATAAGTTACTAAATAAATGTTTTTTAAAAACCTTTAATGATATGAAAAGATGTTCAAAATTACTAATAGTTGCATAACTAAAAATCAAAACACAGACATAACACTTCTTGCTTACTAGATTAGCAACTATAAAATGTACAACACTATTTTAGCAAGGTCGTAGGAAAATAGTCTCATACATTACTAATGCAAACTAGCACAACTGTTGCAAGATAATTTGGCAATTTATAACAAAGTTATGTATTTACCTTTTTACTAAACAATCCCACTTCTAGGAATCTGTACCTCCAGCAATACAAAAATATTCATGTACAAGGTTATTCATTATTAATCGTTTGTATTGGAAAATATTGGAAAAATTGTAAATATTTATATGAAGGAGAATGGTTGGATAAAATATGGAATACTATGCAGCAATAGTAAAAAGGATGAGGTAAATTCACAAACTGATGTGGAATGACTCCTAGGATATATCATTAAATTGAAAATCCAAAGCACAAAACTATCCATGGTATCTCTTACAAGAGAAAGGGATATGAGATAAAATATATTGACTTGCTCATCTGTGTGACGTAAAATCAGAAAAGAAAACCAGAAAATAATGAAAACTATTTATTACAAAATTAAATTCATTTAAGATGTGAAGGCAATCCCAAGTGGAATACAGTTACAAATGTACCTAACTATATACTACAAATCAGTAACTAATCATACTGAAGGGGGTGGGAGAGGAAAGGGAAGAAGCAACCTAAGCAGCTTTGTAAAACAATATTTGCCCAATAATTCTAAGGCTAAGAACAAAAGGAGTTACATAGAAATACAGTATCCTAGTTTGTAAAATTTTTTTTTATAGGATTATGAGTTAGAAGTCCTAAAACAACTTGATGTGTACTCTAGGGCTGACGAAATTTATGTAAACCTATTATGGGTAATGAGATTCAGTCTCTTGTTAAAGAAAGGAATCGGAGTAAGGAAAAAAGGAAGGCTGAGGGACCTCCCTGGTGGCGCAGCTGTTAAGCGCTGCACTGTGGAGCTGGGGGCAGGGCAGCAGAGAAGAGTGAGTTCGATGCCCAGCCTGGGAGAATCTCACATGCCCTGGTAGACCTCTCCTGCCTCGCCGGCTGCTCCCCTCAGCAGTGTATTTCCGTGGATCTGCCTGTTCTGCTCCCCACTCTGTCTCTGGTGAACCCTTTCGCCGCCCCACGCCTCTGGCCTGTACCCCAGCTTGTATGCATAAACAATCTTAAAAAAAAAAAGGCTGAAAAGGGCCCTGTGGTGTTGGAGTGGAACTGGAGGTGTCCTTATAAATTCATGAACAAGGGGCCTCCCTCGTGGCACAGCGGTTGAGCGCTGTGCTGTGGAGCTGTCAGCAGCTCGCGCTGCAGGTTCGGTGCCCAGCCAGGGAGAATCCCACATGGTGCGGCGGACATCTCCTGCCTAGCCAGCTGCTCCCCTCAACAGTGTATTTCTGATCTGCCTGTTCTGCTCCCCGCTCAGTCTCTGGTGAACCCTCTCGCCGCCCCACGCCTCTGGCCTGTACCCCAGCTTGTATAAATAAATAAATCTTAAAAAAAAATTCATGAACAAATACACACCACAGACACACCTCCCCCCCTACACACACATGGATATAGCGAAGGATGTAAACTTGTGTATATTTGTGAGTACGTCCATACCTGTGCTTCCTGACACTGTTCACTGACAAAGTCTAGAAGCGATAAGACTCCAGTTACAGTGAGAACCCAGATCTTGACAAAATTCAATATCTTTGATTAAAAAACAAAGTCCCATGGCAAAATGAAGAAAAAATGAAGTGTCCTTAATTGTGCAAAAAACAATAAAAATCTGTATCATATATTATAATAAATAGTAAAAATATTGAACCTTTCTCTTTCAAGATGAGATGTCTGACACCAATTCAATTTCACATTGCACTGGAAGTCCAAGAAATGGAAAGAAACATAGAAGGATAAAAAGAAAGAGCAAAAGTGTTTATTTATAGATTTATAGTTTTATACATTAGAATCATTTAAAGGAATCTACAGTTACATTATTAGGATTAACAAAACAGCTGTACAAACTTTCAGGAAAGAAAGTCAATATGCAAAATCAATTTTATCTCTAAATGGCAATATATTAAAAAAGTAAATTCAAATAGAGTATTTGCATTATTATAAAATATCAAATGCTTTAGATAAAAGTTTTCAAAGTATGTCTAAGATTTCTGCACATATAATTGTAAAATTTTATGCCATAATCTTCATAAGACCAATACCTAGAAATGAAGCTGCCAAAGGAGATTCCAGACTTCTATTGAGATCATTATAAACTTGATGAAAAAAATAAAGACCTAAAGAAATAATTGATAAACATATTACATTTTCCACGTTGATCTATAAATCTAGTGTAATCCTAACTAAAGTCCCAGCAGGATTTTTGTCAGAACTTCAAAATGAATTTCTAAAATGTAAATGAACAACATTTGATGGAGAGGAACTAAGCCACTCCTGGAGAACTAGGGGGAGAAATTGCTTTACTTGATGTCTAACTCCACCAGGGCTGGGCCTCCCTGGTGGAGCAAGGGGTTAAGTCTCAGCACTATGAAGCTATCAGCAGCCACTACAGCAGGACTTCTATCCCAGGTCCCACATCATGCAGCAGACCTCTCCTATCCCTCCCACTGCTCCCCTCAGCAGTGTATTTCAGTCAGCCCACATGTTCTGTTCCCCAGTCTGTCTCTGGTGAATCCTCTCACCCGCCTGCACCCCAGCTCTTGTATGCATAAATAAATAAATCTTTACAAAAAATAAAAATAAAATTACTCCACCAGTGCTTGGTAACAAAATACCAAGATAATAGAGCTAATCCACAACAGAAATTTCTTTCTACAGTTCTACTAGAGGCTGGAGGTTTGAGATCAGGGTGCCACCATGGTTGGGTGAGGTCCTTTTTGGGGTTGCAGACATCTGGTTGTGTCCTTACTTGATGGAAGGGGGCTAGGGAGACTTGTGGGGTCTTATATAAGAACACTAATCTATTAATGAGGCTCCACTCTGATGTCCTAATCAGCTCTTAAAGGCCCCATCTACTAGTACCATCACTTTCGAGGATTAGGATTCTAACATACAAATTTTGGGGGAACGTAAGCATGGAGACCATAGCAGACTATAAATCTATAGCTGCCAATGTTATATTCTTGATATATGTAATGACTATAGAGTATTTACAATATACATTAAGTCATATATTTTTTCCATTCATTTTTCTTTGAAATAAATGATTCTATTGTGCTGCATATCACAATAAAAGGGGTATTTGGAAAAGGAAATTAAAAACGGTTTCTTCTTTCTGCCATTCCAATCAAGATTCATTCATTGGTATTGAGTATTTATAGTGCAAATGGCTCAAATTCATGTAATAAGTGATTTTCTCAGAATTTTGGTACTTTGGTTAAGTTTTCCTTGACCTGAATGGAATTAGCTATGGAAATCTCAAATGTTCCCCATCATTGAGTCTCCACTAGGAAAGGCCTAGTCAGCCATTATTAGGGTTGTCCATCTGTACTGCTCTGTTTGGTTAGTCAGTAGTTACAGCATTGGTCATGCCCTAGCAAATGGCATGTTTATCTTCTTTAACTGGATGATAGCTGAATCACTTGGTGTACATTAGCACTTAACACAAAATTTGGCTTTTCAAATAAAGGCATGCCTGTCTCTTGCCTCTGATAATTATGAAAATATCACCTACATATTCATATTTGATAGTTGAGAGAATAAAATCACTGCTTATAGGGAAAAATGTATATTTTTAGTTTTACTAATTTCATATGCATCAGATGGTAAAACCAGATGAAAGATCCAGGCCTCTTTCACCTGTGCTAGGCCATTCTGGAGTAGGCGCTCAGAATCTTTGTATCTAATCACTTCATTAGGATGGTTATAATAGAAACAGGGACAATAACAAGTGTTGACAAGGATGGAGAAAGTGGAGCCTGCATTCCTTCCTGGAGGAAATGGAAAATGGGGCAGACACTTTGGAGAACATTTCGGCTATTTCCTCAAAAAGTTGAACACAGAGTTACCACATGATCCAGCAACCACACTCCAATATACCCAGGATATTGAAAATGTATGTCCACATAGACATTTGCACATGGAAGTTCATAGTAGCAATATCGTTATAGCATGATAGCAAAATAAAATGGAAATAATCATATTTCAATCAAATGACAAATGGATTTTTTAAAAGTGAGATATCCATACAATGGAATATTCAGGCATAAAAATGGAATGAAGGAATGGGACATGTTCCAATGTGGAGGAATCTTGTAAACATCACACTTAGAGAAGGAAGCTAGACTCAAAAGGTCTCACGTTGTATGAATTCATTCATATGAAAGTTCACAATAGACCAACTCATAAAGATAGAAAACAGGTAAGTGGCTGAAGAGGCTGGATGGAGGAAAGAGGAGGAATGCAGTGACTACTAAGAGGTATGGGATGTTTTTGAGGTGATGACATGTCCTAAAACTTGGTAGTGGTGATGGTGGCACAACTCTAGAAATACATTCAAAAAGCCCCAATGAGTTAACAGTTCTTTAAAAGAGTGAATTTTACACTGTAGAAATATAGAGTGTATAGAGTAAGAATTCGATAAAGCTAATATATAAAAAATTATGTCTAAGGACGTATAGCTTAGAAAGAAATCATGACTGTAGTTAATATTTTTCAAAACAAAGTTAAAATTGAGGAAATGTGTGATAATTTAGGAGTAAAAATATCTTTACCAGAAATACGCAGCTACTTTACCCAAGCGTGACGTTTTCTACTCCATTTTCTCTGTCATCCACTTAATTTCCGTTCATGTATTACATAAGCAAAGTTTTTGCATGCCCCTTTTCATTATGACTTGGTTCTTTGGACTTGAGTTTTATTTCTTCTCTAATTGGGTTCGCCTTGCGATTCTACTGTCTTTTTTTTCCATGTTCTCATGCAACTCTTCTCATTCTTTCAGAACTCTCAGAATAATATTCTTCTGAGTTAGGTCATAAAACTCTTTATCAAAGTGCATCTAGTATATATGACATTGAAACTCCAAGCACTTGAAGCTTATCCTCCCACTAGATCCGAGCCTGTTCTGTGGCATCAGAGCTACCGTCAGCGCTGCCCTTGTGTAGCTGTTGAGCCGTGTATTTTCCATCCCTTTTGGTTGGATGCCTCTCAAATTGTTAACCAAACAAAAGAAACCTGGTTGCTAAGGCCCAAAGACCAAAGCTGTTCTCTGACTGCTTCCTGTTTGCCCTGCCTGGTGTGGGTAGAGTCTAGGACAAGACCTCAATCTGCTTGCGTCTGTTTGTACAGAAGAGGAGGGAGGCATTTTGTATCTCACTTACCCAGATACACTCACTCAGAACTGCTTTCAGGATCCATCTGTGGTAAAATCTGAAAATGTGCTATGCACAATTACACAAGCAAACACAATGTCCCAAGACAAATATGCCCTATTAGTAAGCAGGCCAGAATTGAAGTAAAAGCAGGTGTTTCTTATATTGGGTCTGATTGCCTACATGTGTGGCTACTCTGAAATTATTTCTTAATTACTCTGAAGGGTTAGCTCCAGCAGGGAGGGAGAGAGAAAACTCCATGAGAGTCCTGTAGGCTCCTTGGTCCTCTGCCGAATTAAAGTTTAAGCAGCTGAATTCTATAATTACTTAATTTTTTTAAAAAAAGCCATTAAGGCCCATTTTCCTAAGCCAGAAAATTATGTACTTCAATGACTATACTAATTTTTCCTCTCAATATTATTCCTGATGATCACAGGCTTATCTAACCCAGCTCCCCATTTGATAGGGACCTTATTTTGTGACACATGGTTGATATGAATATGGCCTTGAATTTGTGGTCTGTATCATTATTTGACGATAAGAGAAATGAATCATATTTATATAATATATAAGAGATATAAGGAGGCATTCTGCAATGTTGAAATTGCCAACATTGGATCATCCTAACCAGTTCTGGAAAGCTGCCATTTATTTATGGTAAGCAGAAAAGACTAAATTCTTTTTCAGCCTCAGTATTTCCTTATAGATAAAGCAGAAGGGACAGTACTGAGAGGCTGGAGAGGGCTCAGTCAAGGGGACTAATGGTATATAGCATGGGAGCACTGCCTGTAGTCTTAACATTACAGTCAAGGCTTCAACTGTGAAAAATTACAAATGGTAATCTCTACCTTCAAGGATATTAAAATTAATTTTGCAACCGTGATGCATAAAGAAAGGCGATGAGTAATATAGAGCAATATATGATTGTAGGGTAAGTGAAATAGTCAGGCTTTAGTTTGCTGCTGGCCTCTGTGTCTATCACCTGTGGCCTAGAATGCAGGAGAGCGGTGGCGAGCGGCTGTTGGAGGAGGAGACCACGAGACAGAGCCCAAAGAGAAAGAGTCAAGAGTCACAGGGGGCTAGGAGGCCTCCTTGCTCGCCGGCCTCCTGGCTCCCCGGCCCCCTACCTGCCCTGTGCCTGGTTGCTGCACTACAATGATGAATATGGGCTCCATTCCCATGTTATAGGTATTCTTAGTAAGATGGGATGTGGGGTGTATGTGTGGTAATGTGAGAAATAGGATAACCTAGAAACTTACTAGTTCCTTGAAATAACATGAAAAAAAATTCTGCAAATTCTCATGACATCTCCTAAGTGAAGGGAATTAAACATTGAAAAAGTTAAACATGAGACCTATTTCCCACAGAGGAACCGGGACTCAAACCAGTTATGTTTAATGCAAAGGCACCATATTCTTAAATGTATTCTAGTCCCTTTATTCTGAGAGTGTGGCCATTCTTACTTCTTTGTGTTCTAATATACTTTCTCTAAATTCTAGTGAAGATTTGTTTAAATATTTTTACTTGGTAATAAATTAAAACTTGCAAACTCTGTCTTTGTTTACTCTCTCCTCTAATCCTTTAATTTTACAAATCCACGAAATCCCAAAGATGTATAATTATTTCTCCAGATCTGAATTTCTGTATGTCCTAGATATTGTAAGACATACAGTGTCTTTTGCAATTATTTGATTCTGCTACTTTAGTGCCAAAACATTCATAGATAACACATAGACAACTGAGTGTGTTTGCAGTCCAAAAAAATGTTATTTATGGACACTGAAATTTGAATTTCATAAAATTTTCCCAAGTCACAAAATATTATTCTCTTGCTGTTTTAACTCTTTAATAATGTAACACCCATTCTTAGCTCTCAGACTATACAAAAATAGGTGACTGGGCAGATTTGGTCCTTGGGCCATGGTTTGCCAACTAATGCTGTGCATGATAACAGACTGGACAAACTGTTAACCCATGAAAACAGAGTACATGAGACTCATCCTGACAATTTCCTTCTATGGACATATATAACATCCTTAATCAGTTAAAATAAAATCAGGAGCATAGCAAGAATGAAATGCATTAGAATTTAAAACCCAACTATAAACTACACAAATGAGTTGGGTTAGAGGAAATACATGATTTGAGTCATGTTTTAACAGAATGGTGCTGTTACTAACAATAGCTAAGATATGGAAACAACCTAATGCCCATTAATGAAATGTGTGGAATATAAATAATTAAGGCTAATAAAGTTTAAAATAAAGTAACTTTTAGACTCCATGAAAAATATAGTGTTTACCAGAGGGGGATGGGCAGGAGATGGAGGGAAAGGCAGATGATGAAATGCTGAGAGTGGGATTGGGTACTAGACTTTAGTGGTGGGTGAATGAGACATACACACACAGAGATGAAGATGTACCCTCACATTTATACAGTACTGTGAGCAAATGTAAATCAATTAAATTTTATTACTAGAAAGAGGATCACTGTCTGCTATGTTTAGGGCAAATTGTGGCAAGTGATCAAAGAAATTAGGAGGAAGATGAATTAGAATTCTGTTTTGGTGGCTTAAATTAAAAGTATGTTAACTTATGCTAGAGGAATGGAGAGTTTTGAAAGACATAAGATAGAATTAATCAAAGATTGATTTGATATAAGAAATCAAGGAAAGCACAAATAAGCTTTGAGAGGTAGCATTATAACTTTGTCTATGTCTTTAAATCCCTCATAATAGAGAAACTTGAGAAGAGCAAGAAAATGTTTATAATGCTTATGATTTTATGCCTAGTGTCTTGTATTAGAGTAAGCACTCAACTTTTGGAAGAATTAATGAGTAAAACAAGTTAGGTGTATGAAAGAGATTTTGGAATGTAGATGAATTTGGAATGCAAAACTCAGAAAAATGGTTTTACCTGTGTTGGAAAAGATGAATGTTAAACTGACTAGATTTTCAAGTGGTAGGAGTACTTTCTGGGGAGTTATTACATACCTCTATAAACTTTTAGGAGATTTTGACTCTAGGCAACCTGTAAAGGTAATACAGGTTGTCATGAGTGTGCAAATGACAAAATGGCGGCCTAGATTGATTTATGATTCCACTTGATGTTGGCTACCAAAAGTTTTCAAAATTTCCGTTTATTTTCCAACATTACGATCAGCAGAATTCACACACCCACACAAAATAAATTTCTAGATTCTCTTAAAAGAAAAGGCAAGGTCTGGCCATCTTACTCCTCCATTGCAAATAGTGGATAAACCAAGTCCTATCTACTGTTTTAGTGGACTGTGTCATTCTTTCTTTGTTATCAGATTCCCCATTTCTCCTTATTGTCCTCTAAGTAGGGAGAAGGAGAGGGCATTTCCTTCTGTCATCTGATGCCACCCCCCTTTGCTTTTTAGTGTTTTAGATCCATAGGGAAATTTCATTGTCAACTCCAGAGCAAGCTCTTTCTCAGTATTATTGTTTTCCTTCCTAGATAATCTTCCTTTCCTCAGTATTTAAGGCAGCCAGTGGCCTCATTCTTTTTTCATCAACATTTGTTTAAGGCCCACTATGCAGATGATAGCAATATGAAGTTCTCTAAACAGGCACAGAGCTTGACGTCCCTGGCCTGAAAGTATAAATGAAGAGAGAGGGAGAAAGGAACAAATCAACCAGAAAATAATTACAAGGTAAACATTATAGAGAAAAATAATTTGCAACAAGCGAGGGTGATATGGAGGAAATATATGACTTAGGTTGTTCAAAGGAGGCCTCTCTGAAGGGTAACGGTTAAGTCATTTGAAAAGATAAGGAGGAAGAGGTTGTGCGGTTGTGTGAGTTGTGCAGTTGTATTGTGACAGGGATGGGAGCTTGGCTCTTTTGAAGCACTAATGAAAGGAAGCCAAGTGTTCTGGACAATACCAAGTCAGGGGATAGCACCTGAACTGAGGTTAGAAGAAAGGAAGGCAAGAATCAAATCCTGTAAGATGTTATTGGTTGTAGGAAGAGGTTTGTCTTATTTTCCATACTATGTGAAGGCTTCCCCCTGACATGTCCATAATAGTTATTAAAAATGCTCTCAAGATAGGATTTGGAATTTTTCATAAAACTAAGCTCACTGATGTACACTGATATGTTACCTTGCTTGGTGGAGGTGGATTGATATTTTAATAAGAATTAGACTTTAATTTAAAAGAATAACTATGGCAAATTGAAATGAATCAGCTAAATTCACGGAGACTGGAACATGAAGTTTCTACTAACTCAGAACTGATATATTTAGATAAAACAGGTTCTATCTTAGGAAATAATTTGGCACAGGATTAATTCAAACTGTGAAAAATGAATAAGCTCTAAAATATAATTAAACTATATGTTTTTGTTGTTTACAGCAGTAGTCTACTTATTGAGAGGTTATTTAGAAACTTCAACCACACTGATAACAACTGGGAATGAAGAAGAAAATGATTCTCTGCAGCTACAAAAATGTCACAAAGCCCACACATTGAGTTTGTGCAGCACCCACTAATATGTTATAAAAGAGCTCTCAGGTCCTCCCTGGTGGCCTAGGGGTTAAGCCTCAGCACTATCACCTCTATAGCCTGAGTTTGATCTCTGCCAGGGAGCTAACCCATACATGGTGCAGCAGACCTCTCCTCTCTCATTAGATGTGCATCATTAGCTGTGCAACTCTCCTCTCTCACCCGCTGCTCCCCTTAGCAGTGTATCTCAGTAAATCCACCTGTTCTGCTCCCCACTGTCTCTGGTGACTCCTCTCACCGCCCCCACCCCTGCCGCACCTCTGGCCTACACTCCAGCTCTGGTGTGCATAAATCAATCAATCTTTTAAAAAAAGAGTGAAAAGATGATATAGGATTTGTTTCTGGAATGATAACAAAATCAAGAGCACTTAGGAGGCAGATTTCATTAATTCTATCAGCAAATACTCAGGACTGCTTACCACATGCTCCAGTAACAGACAAAAATCACACTCTCTCAGAGCTGATCTAGGAGTAAATGGACATGAAAGGTGTTTAAAGTCAGATGGTAAATCTGGGAAGTTCGTTTTATGTGAAGTGTACTGTTAGGACAGCAAGGCACGGAGCATTTCTCTATGGATCCAGGCAGATGGGTGAGGGAGAGTCCTGCAGCTCTCAGTGGCTTTTTCAGCTTTTTTTTTTTTAAGATTTATTTTATTTATACATACAAGCTGGGGTACAGGACAGAGTCGTGGGGCGGCGAGAGGGTTCACCAGAGACAGAGCGGGGAGCAGAGAACAGGCAAATCAGAAATACACTGCTGAGGGGAGCAGCAGGCGAGGCAGGAGAGGTCTGCCGCACCATGTGGGATTCTCCCCGGCGGGGCGTCGAACTCGCGTCACCGCTGCCGACAGCTCCACAGCGCAGCGCTTAACTGCTGCGCCACCGGGGAGGCCCTTTTTCAGCTTTTTAATGATCTTTCTATACCATTTGTAGTGAAACAACCAGGCTCAGGGCAGGCAGGGGAGGGAGGTGGGGGGTAGGCTGGCAAATCTTTGGGCCCTCTAGGCACCTCTGCTGCACAGTCCTCTGTCCAGCCTCGGCTGCACTGGCCTCTCTCCAACTTCTGTGACACCGCCCTGATAAGCTCAGCCCCCAGGCGCAGGTGTGCTCACTTACGCATGCCCACACCACACTCCAGGTGTCCACCATCAGGCATGTGCACCCGAAGCCCAGGCTCCCAAGCACCCCCTGCATTCAAGGCTGCAGATGATAGCCACAGGGGGCAATGGCACAAAAGCCTGAGCAATTCACTGACCCTACATGAACTGACTGATGTTGGACCTTGGGCCATCAAGTTGCTTATATTTGCATCTGTAAGAAAGTTTATATAGGAGTCACCATGATGGAGGCTAAGAGTAGAAAATTTTGAAAGGAGGCATCACAAAACCAGAAACCAGCTTACACAAGGCCGGAAGCTGGAGGTAGGGGTAGAAATGATTAACATAGTCATTAAACAAGCTATAGAAAATAAAAGTATCCAGAGGCACGAACTGAGGTGCAGACCAGGTGGGGACACGGAGATTGAGCGCCATTGTGAAATGTGGAAGGACATGGGGCTTAGCTCGAAGGGCGTCTCTGTCCTTGGCACAGCACAATGGCGGGAACGCTGAGAACACTAATGTGGTCTGGGTCTAAAGATAGACCCCAAGGCCAAGTGACTCGAGCCAGGGAACAGAACGCACTGAGTGGGGCCCTGTCTTCCTTTCTCCTTCATTATTGTATTCCTATGCGCCTCGGGTGAGCCAATTAGATAGGATGGAGACCTTGAGAATGACCGGATACCTTCAGACCACCCGGGAACCTCAGATTTTGGGAACAGGGAATGCTAGTAAAAATAGCTGGCCTTGGCTATTCTATGCTCAAGAATGTATAAAAGTTCACTGCAAATAAAGTTTGGCGCTGATGCCTGAGAGCTCAGTCCCCTGCACAAGCTTTGTGTCAAGCTCCGTTCTTTCCGCATCCCAGCAACTCGATCCTGGAGATAGACAGTAAAAGAATCACTGGCCCTTCAAAATCAACCTAGTCAAAGCAAAGAAAAAATCTTTAGATACTAACCCTAGAAATAATTCATTTAACAGCAGTTAACAGTCCCACAAAGTAATGACCCCCCTCCAAAGGAGAGGAAGACTGTATCAGTACAATTTCTGCACTGGCAAGAGGCAGCCGCTCTCCTGCCCGCCTGTGACTGCAGGTGTTTCTTGTCACCAACTTCTCCCTTTGCAGAGCACAGAGGCAGCTCTCTGCCCACGGCTGCCCACCTGTGACCACGCAGGCCTCTCTTTTAGCAAACCTGTCCCTTTCGGGGGCAGCTGTTCCTGCCCACTTTTGTCTGTGCAAGCCTCCTTTACTTTCCTTCCCTTTTTACAATAAATCTGCCCTTTTGAATATAACTGAACATCTCTGCCTCATGGGGAACTTTCCTGGGGAAAGTCACAGTGTGCTGCTGAAAGGGAGCTCTGATGAAACTTTTCTCAGAGGTAACCCAAAGACCCCTCTCTGATACTGAACGGCCTCAGTTTCCCTCAGCCAATAAAAGGAAACAGAGTTTTAGGGAAAGGAAAGTGGCTTAATCTATCCACAAATGAGGAGGGCAGCAGACTCAGTCTGAAAGCCCACCTGCCTGCTCTCTGGCAGGGTGCAGGGTTATTTATGCAAAGGGTAAGAAAAGGGACATGGCAACGGTCTGCGAAGCAAAGAAGGGAAGTGGTCGACACGGAGACTGGTGGGCACCAGCCTGCTCTTTTCAGCAACTGCTATTTAACTCCCTTTCCTTGGAATGCCAAAAGACAAACCTGTCAAACAAGGATGGGGATTAAGACATAGGGGGAAGACAAGTTTGTTACTGCTTCTCTGAGAAACCAGTCATAAAAAGACAAACCTGTCAAAGAAGGGGGGAAATTGCAAGAGATAGGGGGAAGACAGCTTGGTAACTGCATCACCTCTCTAAACCCAACACCTCTCCCTCCAAACCAACATCAAAAAGGCTCCATAGGTGTTGCAACTAAGTAACTGATGAATTATCTCCTTTTTCTGGTGTTATCTCTTCAAATGAAACCATTTTAATCACTAAACCATGAGGTCAAGGTTTATTATCTCTATCTTTTTATAAACAGCTCAATCTTAATTCCAGAGGTTATTTATAGTTTACCTAGAATAAAAGTCATCTATTGGTCCCTGTTTATTTATGACAGCACCTAATTACTGAGAATGCGGCTTAAATGAATGCTATTTTTTAATGTACATCTTCTATAGAAATGAAATTTCCACTTCTGTTCATTCTTCACAGAAGTCAAAAAACAGTCATAGGGGGACAAAATAGACCTAACCTATCCCTCTGGGGCCAATTTCAGTTATTCAGGTTCCAGGGTTGGCTGGGTTTTTTTGTTTTGTTTTTGCCACCTCCTTATGTTATCATTTAACGTGAATTGTTTCATATGCCCGCATCATTATTTTTTAGATTTTTATTTCAATTGACGTGTTTTTAACCTAAATTAAAAGACAATTTCTATTTCTTTCATAAATGGAAGCAGCATTAATTGTCATAAATAGATACCAATAAAATAAATGCTCTGTTGCTTGCCAGAGCCTCTGAGCCAAAAGCCTGCTTTCACTTTATTAGAAAAAGAGATTAACAGGAGTCGCAAAAGCATGCTAGCACCAAAATGAGCTATTCTTGATGGTTTTCAGGAGAATAGAAAGGGAATGCATCTCTCTTTGAGATTCAGCTGTGTGTGTGTGTGTGTGTGTGTGTGTGTGTGTATGTATATATAAAATGACTTTACCTGAATAAATATAATTTGTTAAAAAATGACTGTTGAGGTCCTCCCTGGTGGCACAGCAGTTAAGTGCTGCACTGTGGAGCTGTCGGCAGCGGTGACACGAGTTTGATGCCCTGCAGGGGAGATTCCCACAAGGTGCAGCAGACCTCTCCTGCCTCGCCCACTGCTCCCCTCAGCAATGTGTTTCCATCCATCTGCCTGTTCTGCTCCCCACTCTGTCTCTGGTGAACCCTCTCACCCCCCACACCTCTGGCCTGTACCCCAGCTTGTCTGCATAAATAAATAAATCTTTAAAGAAAAAGTGTGTTTAGTTTACCATGGAAGGGCACTGGCTCTTTCAGTGTTTGGTGACCCATTAGACTCAGCACAGAGTTGGATACAGGATAGACACCCTACTAATTGCCATCTCGAAGTCCACAACCACAACTACCACCCTTCCTCTGCCAGATATCTGCAAAATTGCTTCTTTCGGACACAATGATCTGGGCAATGCAAGGTGTGGAACTTCTACATAATGAGATCATAGAGCTGAGACTACTGACAATGACTCCAACACCTCTTCTGTATTCTAATGACATAAAAGAAAACAATGTAGCATTTTAAAAGGAAACTTGACTTTGGTCATGGGTTTAAATCTAAGTTTAGGGACTCACTAGTTTCAGACCTGGTCAGGTTATTTCATATATCTGTCTTTGATTTCTGTAGAAAGGTCTAGGAAGACCTTTTTCATGGGATGTTACCAGGATTAATGGGATAAGAGATATAATATGGCTGTCACATAGAAGGGTATCAATAATTTGGAGCTATTGGCGGGGGGGGATAGCACATAGACATGCTGCAATAACACTAAGTCCTTATAATACAGTTTAGAAAAATGTGTATTTGGAGAAAGATATTTAGATAATTAGACAAAGTCAAAAATCATTTCTATTAGACAGAAATGTTGAGGAAGGTATGCAGGCATTCTAGGTCAAAGCTTTTGCATATTAAAACTAAACTAGGCCAGCTTGTATTGTTCCTTTGTCTTGATTAATCCAGATGATTTCCTAAATTCCTATCTCTTGCTGAATGGATGAACTCTAGAGTGGAGCCACAAACACACCAATTCGTTCATCCTTCTTTCAAGGATGTTTCTGCATATTGAAGGATTATTTACAGATTTAAGACTTTTATTTGATGCCAAAGCATTTCTTCTGTTTAGCTCAATCTACCAAAACTTTTGATTGAAACTAGTTACCTGAAAGTTCAATGAATCATATCCCAGATACTTTGGAAACAATTACCCATGCAGAACTCAGCAAAATATCATCCCCTGGGAGCAGTTCACTGTCATGGTCAATAGTAAGCCCACACTTGAATCTCCTACCACAGCGCTTTACGGTAATGTCCTAGTAACATCCTGGATCTATGTTGCTATGTTATTGTGGGATGCTCTGATCACCATCTTCCCTTTGACATCGTTCTACTCTTGGTTTCACAAGAAAGTATAGTCCCTTAAAAGTCACAGTTTTCTTTACTTACAGTCCTTTCTAGAAGCATTCTGTTAAACATCATCACATATAGATAATGGCAAAATCAAGATAATCTGGAAAATAATTTTATTGGCCAATTATAAATCT
Source organism: Scalopus aquaticus (assembly GCA_004024925.1). Lineage (NCBI taxonomy): Eukaryota > Metazoa > Chordata > Mammalia > Eulipotyphla > Talpidae > Scalopus > Scalopus aquaticus. The sequence goes on from PVIJ01003141.1 coordinate 33,078, forward strand.
TATTGTATATGTACTTTCCTTAAATACAATTACTAATTCTGCTTAAGTCAGTGCCACAGGGACTTAATATTATGTATACACATAGTGGTGAAAATAGCAGAAAAGCTAATTTTCAACTGGCACTTTTTAATAGCTGTTGCTGCTGTCTTTTCGTATTCAGAAACAATGAAGTTGAGGACCCATTTTTCTGCATATGTTTTTCCTTTTAAAAAAAAAAGAATATTTTCCCCCGTAACTGTTGGTGACTATGTTTGTCCATTATCTAAAGTATTCCTTATCTACTTGGAACTTCTATGAAAGGATTTTTTAAAAGGTTAATTTCCACATTTTCTTTCATTTATTCATTCCACAGATATTTGAATAAAAATAAGAATAAACACTGGTTAGATTCCTAGAGGTAATATGTGGAAGGTAGGTGGTATTCAAAGATCTGTAAGACTAGGTTCCTCCTTCTATGGGTATCAAATAAAGATGACATAGAATTCATATAACATAGAAATAAATAATAGCTGCTCTAGGGTGCTGAGAGGAAAGACAGGAAGAATCAGAGGAGAGGATGTAGGACAGATCTTAGATAATATCAGAATGTCCGTAAATGAAGATGCCATTGAAGGTGGGTATCCCAGGAAGAGAGAATTTTCTTATTAAGAACTCGGTCAATTTACATTTTTTGAACTTTGGTGCTCTGAATTTACTGTTGGCCGTTGTTAGGTCTGTCTGGTATTTCAAAGGCATATGGATGCTGCAAATAGGAACTGAAGGGTTACACTTATTATACCCATTAAACCTGAAAACAAAGAAGAACCCAGTAAATTTAATCTGACTCAACTGTCACTTACTGGCAACTTCTAAGAATAAAGCACCTAGGATTCTGAAAGATGGAAAGAGGAATATGAAATAATCCCTGCCCACAAGAAGGACCCTTCAGGAGGACCAGGTTCTAGATAATGGAATTTCCAGAAGGAGAGAACAAGGAATATTGATAAGGTAAGGAAATGAGTTTCCATACTGTCCTTCAAATTTCCTGAAGGGCATGAATTTCTAGATGGAAAGATAAACTAAATTTCCAGCATAATGGATAAAAATAGACCTACACTGAGGTACATCGCTGAGAAATTTCAGAACACTGAGATAATAAAAAGGAAAATTTAAAGCCCCAGGAAGAAAATGAAGAAGGCAGAAATCACAATATTAAATAGCTTTAAACTTACCAACAAAACTTCTGGTGATATTAAAATATTATGGCAAGGTTTACAATCTCCTAGGGAAAATTATTTTTTTCAAAATGTAATTGTATATTCAACTACACTTTTAATTAAAAGAAGGGTCCTACAAAAATAAGGTAAGGGGTGACACCAAGAGGATAGAAAATAAAGGATCCAGAAACTAGGTTTCAATTCATGAGGTGAAGAGAATCCCTAACAATGATGAAAGTGCATGAAGTTACAAAATATGAAGAGAATCCTGTAAAGACAGAATAGATTAGAAAGTGCTAGGAGAAATGTCTCCAGGAAGATGAAATTGATGGGTTTCCTGGTGCATTTGAACATGACAAAAGGAAATTTGGGTAAATGGGTGATGAATTGGTGATAGATATATAGAAAAGTAAGCAAGGAAAACACATGGCAAAGTGGGTAAGAGAGGAAAGTTAATTTATGTAGACATCATATCTCACAGGTGAATGGACTTACATAATCTAATCATACAAACACTGAATATGATTTTTAAATAGAATTGTGATTAAGTTGAATGAAGAGACAGAAGTTATTACGTATGGTCAGGGTGCAGTTAGATGTTTTAGGGTAGATAATGCTTAAAATTTAAAAACTTGAAAAATGGAAAGTAATATCATTGAGAGCTATGGAAATTAAATGAAGGTAAAGTTGCTAAAAGCTAGGAAAGTGGGAAGTGTTATCCAGAAGGAACTGAAAATGGAATCAGTTGAAGTGGGCAGAGGATGGTAGTCTTTTATAGTAAGCCTAGTAGAAGTAATTGATCTAACTATGTGTGTAACTTGATAAAAATAAATACCAAATATTTTAAAGGTACCATTTTCCCCACAATTTATCTATGGAATCTGAGCCTAGGAAAATTGCATGTGATCCAATTGAGCAGCAAACAGAAATACCTTTGCAGGTCTCTGCTGGATTACCATTTTGGACAAATGATGATCTTTTCATCCCACTCTCTTAAACCAGAGTCTTTCCTCATGTAAATAATGATAACCTGAATAAATCATTGATATTAGTGTCCATGTTGATTTTCCTAAAAGGGACCGAACCCACCTACAGCTTCAAGAGTTTAAGCAGCGAAAGAAAAGCTCATTTTGACCTAACAGTACAGCAAGCATAAGAAGCATCTATAGTTCCAAACATTCATGTAAAGATTTTTTTTATTTCAAACATTTTATTTTCTTTCAGAACATACCTTATAGCAATGTATTTTAGAAATCAAGGAATATAACAGAAAAAAAAGTCCCCCCAAACAAAGAACTTTTCAAGTTCATTTGAAATATAATCAAATAAATGAAAACTATTCACTTTCCATATTAAAACAAGTTAGTAAAATAACTTCTCCAAGTAGTGTTGCTCTAGCAAAATGATGTTAAGGGCTGGGCAAGTTAGACCTCACTGCCCACTTGAAATTGCATGCAACTGTAAGAGAAGAGATTCATTATGTAGCCTGTGAAGCTTTTTTTTTTTTAAAGATTTATTTATTTATGCATACAAGCTGGGGTATAGACTAGAGGTGTGGGGCGGTGAGAGAGTTCACCAGAGACAGAGTGCGGAGCAGAACAGGCAGAGCGACAGAAACACACTGCTGAGGGGAGCAGCGGGCGAGGCAGGAGAGGTCTGCCGCACAATGTGGGAATCTCCCCGGCCAGACCTTGAACTCCTGTTGCTGCTGCCGACAGCTCCACAGCACAGCGCTTAACTGCTGCGCCACTGGGGAGGCCCAGCATGTGAAGCTTTTACTCCACTATTCTCCAGATAACTTTCTAGTGACTAAAAGTAATACAAAGGGCAATGCACCTTGTTTCGAAAAACAAGGAAATTGTTTCTAGTCTCATGCTTAGTATAATCTTTTCTCAGTGTGCAAACTCTAGAATCAAATACTGAGGTACTGTAGAATATCATTAAATCAAAGAATATAAATTAAGAGTACACAATTGGGATTTTCGTGTTTCTTATTCTGTGGTGTTCCTTAACACTGATTTAGGTGGAAAGTATTTGAGACCATGTTTTGCCAACAATTTTTTAACTCTGTGATGGAGTTCATGGTAGGGAGGGTGCAACTCAAGCCTGAGTTTTTCTACTTAATTCCTCTAACAAACATGGCTTAGTTACAAATTCTTTGAAAATTACAACTATGTCCCCAAACGTGTTTGCTAGTGATATTTTTCCTCTTACCTATGTAGTAACAGCCCAATCTAGTGCTGTTGTATTTTGGAAAATCTCAAATCATAATTATTCAAACAGTTGGGGTAAAGTTGTAGCTCACGTAAAGATTTAACCATCAATAGGGCCTCCTCAGTGGCGCAGCGGTTGAGCACTGCACTGTGGAGCTGTCGGCAGCGGCGACGCGAGTTCGACGCCCAGCAGGGAGAATCCCACATGGTGGGGCAGACCTCTCCTGCTTCACCCACTGCTCCCCTCAGCAGTGTACTTCTGATCTGCCTGTTCTGCTCCCCACTCTGTCTCTGGTGAACCCTCTCGCTGCCCCACGCCTCTGGCCTGTACCCCAGCTTGTATGTAAAAAAAAAAAAAAAGATTTAACCATCAATAGAAGGCAGAGAAACAGCACAGTATTTGGCACTTTGTGAAAAGAATAATAAACATTTGTTGAATGAATGTGTGAAATACAGAAAGTTGCTTTCAGGGCAGCTGACAGGATAGTTTGCTTATGCCAGGGTAAAACATTTGCTTACTTACTTTAACTTCTTGAAATTCAGCCTGGCAAAGACTTAGATAAAGTCAAAACCCCAAATGTCATAATCAGAAATTATATGCACAAATTCCCTTCCCCATTTGGAATTCTAGAAATCTAAGATTTATAGCCCACACACCCATGATTATACTTTCTGTAATGCACACAATGTGGCAATGAGTAAAGCAATCATTTTCAAAATGGTTTTCTTTATAGGGATACTGCAATTCCATAAAAATACTGGAGACAGATGTCCTGAGCAGATTCCTGGTCTCTCATCTCTGCTTAGCCACAATGGCCCGGGTTTTATCTTTTTTGCACATGAGTGTTACACCCAAAATGACATCTTCACTTAAAATATTTTAAAGACCACTGGTCTAGAAAAGTACTATTTTGGCAGAGCAAAGTCCTGCTGGTGGTTGCATATTTTTCTGGAGACAATTGACAGGGTGTGGGATCTTACCACACATGGACAGCATTTGTGGCAATTCAATTAAAATTCAAAGGATAGGACCTTTCTACACAGGTTTGCAGGTATGTTAAGTACACACACACTTAGAACTATGCACACAAATATACATAGGCAACTGAGTAGGCACACAATAAATAAAGACTTTATTTTTCTGTAAATAATTGTAATTTCTCTCATAAATCCAGATTTCCTTGTAAAAGCCGAAATCTTGACTAGTTTTCTGAAGTAACCTAGGTCAATTTGTTGCTAAAATATTGAATATCAAATGCAGGCAATTTTAAGGTTCTACGCTTCTTTATTTTCTCCCCTGAATGACAATTTAAATTCCAATAAGAGCTTGTTTATGGAGGAAGGGTGTGTGTGTGTGTGTTTGTGCGTGTTTGCATGTGCACATGCGTGCGTGCGCACACACACACACACACACAGTAGGCATTCTGTGCTCTCTGCTGCTATCAGCTGCTTTCTAAATAGTCTTGCCTACCTTCTGGAAATTCTTCCTATGCCTACTGCCTTTATTACTGCCTCAGTTTCTAATGTAGATTCAAACTTCTAGAGTTCATTGGTGCTCTGAGCTGCTTCCAAGCCATTTGAAGCGTCACACTTTCAACTCTCATCATATTATAAGAAAACTGAGAGAAACTCGAAGGGACATCTCATGCATTCTCATGTCCTGGCTCATTTTATTTGATCCCTACCTCACCACTCTGATTGCTGCCACCCTGAATTCTCAAACCCTGCTGTGACACATAAATGCAAGGTCGCTGCCACCCTGAATTCTCAAAGGACATCAGGCATTACCAGAATTATCATCTGGACTGATTAGGCATCTCTTTTAATTGGTGAATCCTTGTGCTGTTATGGTTGTTAAATATGCAGAATCCTGACTCACTTTCAGATCTCCCAAGTGACACAAACCCAAAACACTCCTACTTTCTCCTGGTTATTGGTCTTATGAGGACAAAATTTGAAGCCCTGTATCCATATGCCACTGTTGCTTTTTCTTCAACCTTCTCTGTCCTAAGGCGCCTATAATCTAGTCTCCAAGATAAGGCACTGTGAACTCTTTAGTCTTTTTCAATTCTTCTGTTTATAGCACAAAATTTATGCTGATTTCCTTCAAATTTCAGCCTACTGCAGTAAACAAAACAAAACAAAACTGGATCTTGAATATCAATACACTGACATCATAGGTAACTCTCTCTTTCGTGAGTTTTAAATTTTAGAGACTCGAAAGCTGAGCATTGGCTGATTGCTTTCTTTCTGTTCCTGGCATAAAACCTCACATCTTCTCTGAAGCAATGCTTGGACTGACTGAATAGGAGAAGATGTTGGAGAACTCTGACTACGTTAGCAAGATGTCATCCTTCTATTTATAATGAGTGATGGATCTGTCCAGATCCTCCTTTTTTTCAAATACAGACAAAAGTCCAGAAATTACAGAGAAACAATTGACTCCGGTACCCTTCCAAGTCATGTTAATGGTAGAGTAGTTTGTAATATTACTCAGAGTACTATTACTCAGAGTTATAAGAAAAAGTATCTTATTACAATAAAGTCAAGTTATAGTAATAACAGGATGATGGGTTTCTTATGTAGACCCAAAGAGAGGTTTTGGCAAAAAGATATTCCTAGGAGTTCCCTGATGTCCTTAGGGATCCTTAAGAACTATTTTGGAATTCCAAAGAATTCCAGCACTCCCTTTTCTGGCTTCACACATAGCAATGGGACCTGGGTTCATCTTTCCTTAAAATCCAATATCATAAATGTTTATTGCAGCACTATTTACAATAGTGCTTAATTATAAGACATGGAAACAACCTAAATGCCTCAAAACAGATGAGCGGATCAAGAATATGTGCTATATATACACACAATAGATTATTAGTCAGCAATCAAAAAGATAAACTCATGCCATTTGAAGCAACATAGATGGAGTTGAGGATATTATGTTAAGCAAAAGAAGTCAAAAAAGAAAAATATGGAATGGATTCACTTATAGGTAGAATATAGGGAAACTAAAGAAAGGCTTAGGAAAAAGATAAAACTTGCAAGCTGACTGTATATCTAAGGCACAGAGGAGGGGTGGACGAGGAAGAAGGGCCAAAACAGGGGAGGGAATAGCACAAGGGAATATGGTGATGGTCCACGGGTGCTGTGGTGGTGGGAGAAATATGGGGACCATACCTGAGGGGAGAAATTAAATATTGTACAAAACTGAACAATGATGTGAGAAAATTAAAATGAATGAATGAATCCAGCATCTTAACAGGCGGAAGTTTTGAAGATTGAGATCTTCAAAACATGGAGGAGGTTGAGGAAATTTATAAGAGGAAGCCTGAACTGAGGACTTGAGGATTCCAAAGTGAGAATGAAATGCTCCCAAAATAGAAGAGTGAGATTTTAGGTGAGGAGATGGAATTTAAAGAAAGGTGGACTGTAAAATGCAGAGGACAGATTAGGTGGGAGAAAGAGAGAGGATTCAAAGTGGCAGTTGTTGGAAGTCTAGTGAGCATTCAAAGGGGACCCAGGAAGTTTCTGGGCAGTGAGGACAGCTCTTTTCTCCAAAGCAAGCAGAAAGACCATCTACACAGAGCTTTTATTTTTCACCCCTCCTGTAATGTCACTTTGCAAGTTTTGAATTTGCCACCATAAATCTTTATGTATGCTCCATCTGGGAACCAGTAACCAAGGTGTTCCTTTTTTTTCCTTAAAGATTTATTTATGCATGCAAGCTGGGGTACAGGCCAGAGGTGTGGGGCAGCGAGAGGGTTCACCAGAGACAGAGTGGGGAGCAGCACAGGCAGATCATCGGAAGCACACTGCTGAAGGGAGCAGCGGGCGAGGCAGGAGAGGTCTGCCCCACCATGTGGGAATCTCCCTGGCCGGTTGTCGAACTCGCATCGCCGCTGCCGACAGCTCCACAGCGCAGCACTTAACCAAGGTGTTCTTTAAAGAGGGAGAGAAGAATTCCTTTCCTCCAAAGTCATTGGTAAATGTCCTCATGCTGTAACTCAGGCCTATAAAGAATACTGTAGAAGACTGAGGAAACTGATAGTGATCCTGGAATTTCAGGTTTTCAGGTCTAGTCTCCCAGCCAGGAGTGGACCCCAGGCTGCAGGAGCAGCGCTGAGCCCTGGCCACTAGACTACCACAGGTTGGTGTCACCAAAAGCCACAGCAAGAACTTAGCTGATGCTCAGGCAAGCAAGGGAAAGGAGGCAAATTTGTTTAGAGAAAGAAAATGTTTATTAGAGAGAAAAGGAACAGAAAGAAAGTGGGACTCCCAGGCTGGTAGAACCAAGCCAGGGAGGGGCAAGGAAGCCAAAGTGGAGTCAGTCGTGTCTCAGGGAATATAGACCTTCTTTCCCTAATTATTCGGAAGCTCCATCAGTCTCTTTGTGATTGGTTAGTTCTTGGTGGTCTCACTCACTGCCTTAATGTCTCTGTGCCTGGAACTAAATCTGTGTCCCAGCCCTTATTTTAGCATACTTTTTTTTTTATAGCCCACCACCAATTCACCCGTGATCCATCTCCGTGGTCCCTTGTGTTCTTTTCTACTCCATTTTGTGCGCTTTTCCTTCCCTCCCTCCGCTTCCCGCCCCCCCCCCCCCAATTTGTCTCTCTCCTATTTGGTTTCCTTATAGTCCTATTATAAGTGAATCCTTGATCCGGAATGTCCTGTTGCCCCTAGTCATGTGGTGCTTCATTAGCTCCCTTTGAAATTTGTTGCCCTTATCTCTGGATCTTCCCTTATTCCCTTTGTTGCCCTTATCTCAGAAGCTTCTTTAACTCTGAGAGGTTCCCAGCCTGCTCTGTCCTTGAAGCTACCTGTTTACCCTAACTTGCCCTATGTATCATTAGCACTGTGTCCAGTGCTCCAACATAACTGCAAGGGAGAGCTAGAGACACACTCCTTGAGATTACAAAAAAGAAATAAATTTTCATATGAGTCATAGATACATGTTTCTTTTTATTTTACAGAAATTGAATCATGTATTACAAACATTACTTACTAATTCTATAAAGTAGAATGATTATGGAGAGCACAAAATGCACATAAATGTAAGATTCAGGTATAGAAAAAAATAAATCACACAAGTATCACAATCGGCAGCACTGAAACCAGAACCTAGACAAAACAGGATGATGGAGGATTACTGAGGTGCAGAATTATCACCTTACGTGTTAGAATAAATTGTTATGGCTGATGAAAAAGCATGGAAGGCAGAAAAAGAAGTCTGACAACTCTTTGTTGTAAACTTTTGCATTTGTCAGATCGTTAATCCCACAGATTGCCCCTGGGGGAAGAAAAGGAGGAACGCTAGAGGCTAAACTGGTAGGAAACTTTCTGGTCAGCATTGTTCTCAGACCATTTTGATACTTGATGCTGCTTGTGAATAGAATTCAGTCGGGCCTATCATTCCGAGTCTTATCATTCTGAACCCAGTTACAGTCTTCTCAAATCTGGGCCAAAGATCCTAGGCAAAGTGCTTAATTGCGCTAACCTCAATTTCCTCATCTATAGAATGAATAATAGTAACGATTTCTTGTAGAATTTTTTTTTTTTGGTGTGAGTGAATTAAGTGAAATAATCCATTAGGGTACTTAGAGGGTGAAGACCGTGAAAACTGTAACAGGGTGGTCCCCAGAAAAAGGGTGTGTTCCAGGTTCCCTGCCCCACCCAAGGGAGGGTGGAGCTGAGCAGGGGAGATAAGCTGGAGAAAGAGAGAAAGAGGAAACAGGAGAAGGAAGGCAGCAGGATGGAGAGCCAGAAGAGCCACAAGGAGCAGAGAAACGCGTAAAGAAGCTGCACTGGCCTGGACTGATTGAAGCAGATGTGGGTGAGAGACCTGTGGGGAGGTTGACTATGGCAACGTTGATCTTGGTATTGATTTTGCTCTTTAACTCCCAGAATTGTCTGGCTGTTTCTGACCCTTTACTATGGGTCCCTGCCCAAAGGTATTTTAAACTTGTGGCAGGCTTTCAGGACTTGCTTTGGGCCAATCCCATTTGGGTGGACTTTTATCCACAAGTGATTGGGTAACTTTGGGTGCCTGATTTAGAAACTATATTCTTTGTCTTATCTAATTCTATTAAAGTTTGTTTCCACAGAAAGTTTTATATGTTTTGTATTGATGTGGTCGATGGCAGAACCTATTTTGAGCGGGCAGGTTTGGGGGTTATGGGGTTTCCCTCTCCCTGCCCTGTAACAAAACGATTTGTTAAGTGGTTTATTAATGTTACAATCCTGTAATTTTCCACTTAATAAGTTGATATATTTCCATGTCAAGGGTATTTTTTTGGCATGATTTTGAATGGCTGAATAACTTTCCATTGTTTGGGGTGCCCTATAATTTATTTAACTAATCAGATACTGAGGATCATTTAGGTAATGTCTATTGGTTTGACTATTATACTTTCAGAAAAGGTTAGATGAATAAAAATATCTATCTACACTTATCTCCTCCAATCCTACTCAAAAACTATAGCGAAGGGAAATTTTAAGGCATAAACTCAGGCGAAGATGGCTTCATTTGTGATACCTACAAAACTTTCAAAGACAAAATAATATCTGTTTTTCTCAAAATTTTCAAAAATTTAAGACAGACTGCTTCAAAATACATTCTATGAAGCCAACATGACTCTGACACCAAAAGCAGAGAAGTACATCATATATACACACACAAAAATCCAAAACTATGGACCAATATCTTTAATGAACATAGATACAGAAGTCCTCCAAAAAAACTTAGCAAATTGAGGGACCTCCCTCGTGGCACAAAGGGTTATATCTCAGCACTATGAAGTTATACGTGGTAGCCAGGGAGCTTTGCACATGGCGCAGCAGACCTCTCTTGCCTCGCCAGCTGCTCCCCTCAGCAGTATACTTCAGTAGATCTGCCTGTTATGCTCCCCACTCTGTCTCTGGTGAATATTCTCACCACCCCAAACCTCTGGCCTACATCCCAGTTCTTACATGCGTAAATAAATAAATCTTTAAAAAAAAACTTAGCAAATTGAATTCAACAATACATTAAAAGAACCATACATTGTGACAAAGTGGAATTTATTCCAGGTACTCAATAAATTAATGTAATTCATGTAAGGATTGTAATGTAAGGAAGGATAATTTTTAAATCTATTAAAGAGGGTGAATTGGGTGGAAACATTTGAAAGAAAGAGGCAATTTTAAATTGTATAAGCCAACAGATTTTGCTGCATAAAACAAAAATAATAAAAGAACTCAATTTCTAAAAGCTCTTTAAATATTAAACATAAAAAACAGGAAAAGTTTATTCCCAAGTTATTCTCAAGTGCCAGAACATCCAGGCAGACAGCAAGTACAAGAACACTATTCATGATCTTTCTAAATTTAATGCCTTATGCCTAGTGCCAATAAAGGAAAAAATCTGTTACACGAGGAGTGTTACAAATCATGATTTTAATGCACCAATTTTCAATGAAAACTAAAAAGGCCTTAGCCAGAATGCAGACCAGAGCAGGAACACCCACTTTATGTAAGTATCTTCAGCTGTCTTTACAACTGCCCGAGTGAGTTGGGGCAAATGAGCTCTTAATCCCTGTGGCAGGTTTTATGATTACTCTGATTCAGTCAAAAGAAACTGACTAACAAACTTAACTTACCTTTTAACTGCCTTTTTTAATACATTGCTAAAATTTGTTTTGAATGTCCTTGAGGATTTCCATGTATTAGAAAGTGTGATGCTATGATTCAAGGAATTGACCATTCTTTCTAGGTTGTCCAATTTGTTGGCATACAAATGTTCATTCACAGCAGTTCCTCATGACTTTTTGTATTTCTATGGTATCAGTCATTAATTTCTCTTTTCATTTCTTCTCTTTTTTCCTTAGCGAGTGCAGTCAAAGTTTTGTCAATTTTGTTGATTTTATTCAATGAAACAGCTCTTCATTTCAATGCTCTTTTGTAGTTTTTTTTTAAACTATTGTTTTTTCTCTTTGATTTTTGTTACTTCTTTCCTTCTGCTGACACTGGGATTTGTTTGTTCTTCTTTTTCTACTTCCTTTAAGAGAAATTTAGATTGTTTGAGAATTTTCTTACTGTGAATTTCCCTTTTAGTGGTACTTTCATTTACTTCATCCCAAAGATTTGGGTTTATTGCATTTTCACTTTCATTCATTTCCAGACACTTTTTTTTTCTCCTTTCATTTCTTCAGTGACTCAGTAGTTCTTCAGTAGCTTGTTTAATCTCCACGTATTTGTGATTTTTCCAGGTTTTTATTTTTATTTTTTTGGAATTTATTTCTAACCTCATACTATAGTGGTTAGAAAAGATGCTTGGTGTGATTTCAGTACTCTTAAATTTATTGAGTTTATTTTGTGTCCCAACATGTGATTTATCCTTGAGAATATTCAATGTACACTTGATAAGAACATATATTCTACTACTTTTGGATGAAATGTTATTTATGTAGCTATTATGTTCATCTGGTTTAATGTGGTATTTAATACCAATGTTTCCTCACTGATTATCTATCTGGAGGATTTAGCCATTTATGTAAGTGTTAAAGTCCCCTACTATTATTGTGATACTGCCAATTTCTGTCCTAATATCCATTAATATTTGTGAGGTTGTGGTTTTATTTCTAGCAGACAGGTGGAGGCTACCAGGGGCTAGGCTTCTTTGTCTTCCAGTGGTGGACCACTTTGACTGCTCTCTCTTGGCTTCCAGCTAGCTTGGCTCTTTGGGGAAGGGTGGAGCTCTCATCAGGTATTCACCCTAGGGTCTCATAGTCTTCAAAATGGTGCCCACCCATAAGCTGTTATCAGCAGGGTTGAGAGAAGTTGCCAAAATGGTACCTGCTAATGACTCTGACCCCGGATTATTCCCTGAAGTTTTTGCCTGCCAGCTCAATGCTGTAAGGATGATATCTGGTATTCCTTTCTCTATGAGTTGGAAGCTGTTTGAACCACTGTAGCTGCATTGGGAATGCCAAGGGATTCTACTCATGGGCTTATGAAGGGCAGGTTCTTTGTCTTTACTTTTTTTCTGGCCCTTGGAGAAAGCATCTTTCTGTCTTTCCTATCTGTCTGAGTGCTGCCTTTTTTTACTGTTTCAAAAGTTGATTTGTTGCTAAAGTTCTGCTAGTCTAGGCTTTAGGTCTGCTTCTGCTTAGATTCACCCATATTTAATTATGGTTTTGCCAATGTTGTGAGAAAAAGTAAGAACAAATTTTCCATATTCTGTCATCTTGGGCCTGCCCATTGCCTTTCACTACTAGTTTTAATCTACGTCTATGCTTTGCAGAAAAATGCAGAAAACAGGCAATTTTCAGGTAAACCTGATCCAGAGCACTGACAGCCATCACTTGGACAGAGTAGGATCACCTAGCATGCTCCATGCAACACTGTCTGTCATACTCTCTGGATTTAGTGCCAGAGCATCAGTCTAGTTAAAAGCTATTCAAATGATTCTAATGTGCAGCAAGAATTGACAACCACTGATAATAAAATCCACAAATCCAGCTATAAAATACTTCAAAGTCTGTGATTTGAATTGGCTATTTCTATTTCTTTTAAAGCTTGTAATTATGAAATATCATTGTTTGAAATGATAACATTATAGTACCCAAATAGGCAGTCATGTTTGATTAGTTTAAGTGGTTTCTTATTTGACATGTTGCTTCTTCTCTAGTTTCCCAGCACATAGGTGCATTAAATTGGGGCTTCAGCTGGGGAGGTAGTGATAGATAACATCTTGGACTTAAAGCCAAAGATCAATATCAGTATGAGTTCTATTTGATTTCAGGATAATGATTCTATATCTAGTTATACATGTTTATAGTTAAATATGTTAATTCATGATAAAGCATTAAATTTGAGCCTAACATTAATAAACTCTGAAGCCAAACATCTACTATTTTAGCCCTTGTGAAAGGGCCAGAACTTTACAGAATTTATGAGCATATAATCATTTCAGCCTAATGTTTGTCTTCCTAATTGGCTCCTGGGAAGTTATATGTATGTATTTTTTGCTTTGAGTAATTACTCTATATTTTTCCTCCAGGTTCAGTGGCATTTTCTCTAAAGAGATAATAATAGAGCTAGCTTAGTAGTGGAAAATAACCTCAGGCAGTCTATTTGAAATGCTTAAAAAAAAAGAAGAAGAAGAAGAAAAAGAAAGGAAGGAAGAAGAAAGAAATGAGAAGATAGAGGAGAAGACAAATAGAAAGAAGAGGTCAATTATGAGGGTCATGATGATGATGATGATGATGACAAAGAATAAGGAGGAGGAGGAGGAGCCAAGCCCAGGGCTTTTCATGATGTTTTTAATGGATATTTGTTAACATTTGTAGATCCTTAGACCTCATACTAGGACATAATCAGAATGAGAGGAGGGATATTTGGGATTTTCATTTTAAACAAGCACTCCAGTTGAGTTGAATTTTAACTGACAACATACACCACTTGAAAAATGTTGGTCCAGTACATGCTGGGTACGATGCCAGAGATTCTGTTCAATTTAACTCCTTTACATTTCAAGCTTCCAGTTTTACCAAAACAACAAAGAAGAATAATATTTGAAGATAAAATAAACCCAGGGATACTGTGTTTTGGGGTTTAATCTCAAACCATGGGTACCTCTCTTTGATACAAAACCAAAAATGTGACAAGAGAAAACAGACCAAAAGTCTTAATAGCTAACCTTTACTGAGAACTTCCTCTTTGCCAAGCTCTGTTCAAAGTAATTTATATTATTTAGTCACTCTCAGTTCTCACAAATAGTAGTTAGTAATATTTCCCCTATTTCACATATGAGGAAGCTAAAGTTTTAGAAAGTTAAATAAATTAACAATGAGCAGAAAGGACTCAAAGCTTCAATAGCTCAAACTATTGAACCCCAAACTATTCCATGTAAATGGAAGACAAAAGCTTTCATTGTAAGTTTGAGTTTTAGTTTTATCTCTTTCAGATTTATTATGCAAACTCTATTGGCTTCATCCATCTGTGACTTTATTTACTTTTCTGTGAAGTGGAAATGATAATGGTGGGGCAAGAAGCCAGTACCTTTGAAATGTATAAAATGCCAAAAAAGAACTAGTTATATTATGCTCCTATAATCGCGGGCTGGGCCCACACTGTTCCACATGATGTTAGGAGAAAGAAATGAAGTAATGAGGTACTATTCAATCACCAAGGGAGAATCATAGGTTCTAATATCAGTAGGACAAAGTAGAGGGCTAAGTGCTTTTACAATAGAAGCTGCCTTCTCGAACTACTTTCCCTATGTGCCTCAAGACTGACCACCACTCCTGGAGGTTGACTGCCCAACACACTGATTTCTACTTCCACATTGAATACATTTTCAGCATAGTTAAATATATTGAGTCAACACAGTATCTTATTGGTTAAGGTGTGATTTTAGTGAATGTGTATAGAGGAAGAAATCCTCTAGGTCTTCCCTTTATCTTTAACTCAGTCACTGTTTATCCTCCACTATGAAATCAAACACCAGCTGCTCAAAGAAGAAACATCTGGTACCCAAACATTAAATGCGTGAAGTCAGCTGCTTTGAGCCTTTGCTAAATTATTTTACTATTCTGCATTTTAGTGAACTGGAACTAATCTATTCTGTCCTGCCTCTCTTAACAGGCTTGTGGGAAACATCAAGTGAGAGTATGCAAGACTGATAGAAAGGAAAAAGGAAGGGGAGCATACTGGGAACCAGGGCATAGGAAGAAAGACATTTGAGAATCTGGTGCCAAAGGTACGTAGGTTTAGACTCCGAAATCATCCGATGTGCCTCCATGAACACATTATCTCTTCACCGTTTGAAAAACACTTTAATGACATACTATACTATATCCAGGGTGCTATTTTTCAAAAAAAGTAACCATCGTGCCTCTCTGGTGGAGCAAGGAGTTAAGTCAAGCACGATGAAGTGATCAGCAGCCACTGCAGCATGAGTTCGATCCCCAGCCAGGGAGCTAACCCACATGGCATAGCAGACCGCTCCTGTCTCTTCCTGCTGCTCCCCTCAGCAGTGTATTTCAGTCAACCCACCCATTCTGTGCATCACTCTGTCTCTGGTAAACTTCCACCCCCTCCCAACCCTGCACTTTTGGCCTACACCCCAGTTTACCAATCATAAATAAAAAATCTTTTAAAAATAAGTAACCATCATGCATGTGCACTGGATCTTGCAAGTATATTATGTATTCCATGAGGTGAGTTAGCATGACAGTCCCATTTTATAAAAGAGGAAACTAAATCAAAGAACAGAGAAAAATGGGTCCAAAACTTCCCAGCTGGTAAATGGCAGAACTAAGATTCAAATCCAGGCAGTCTAGCTCCAAAGTCTACTCATATTTCTGTTTTCTGTGCTTACATTTTTTTTAAAATAGTGTTCATTTAAGAGTTTGGACCCAGTTTGACAAATGGTGTCAATTTCCCCATCATTCTCAACTAATTTTAGAAATAAAGCACTGTTTCTGCTTTGTCCACAAAAGAATCTGGATTACTAATCACTGTACCCCACAAAAACAGTTTCTTACACTCATTTTTTCCCATCCTTCCCATGTCAACCCACTATATGTCCCCAAGTGTAGTGTGACCTTATTCTAGATTCCTGATTAACCTGTACTGGAGAGTCAGAACAACATGAACCCTTAAATTGACCTCTTCAACCTTTCTAACATCACACCCACTCCCATCCACAAGTCTAGCTCTTTCCTGTGTTCATACTTGGAAGCAACTCTTGCTACCTGCTTGTTCATTTCTCCCTGGGCCAATACACATTTGCTCAAGGTATCAAACACGCTAGACTGCATTTTACTTGCTGTGTGTAGAGTGGCCAGCTTGGCCACATCTGAACAATATAGGAAAGTCTGCAAGAGGCTGTACAGAAAGGACTGCAGACACAAATGCTCAGAAGAGACAGGCAGATATCATAATTGAATGGAGAAAATCAGGAGTAAGAGAATATTGTCTCCAAACACTTGATTCCCTCTGCTATGTTTTGCTTTGTTTACATTTAGTAGGGAAAGCATTTCTGGACTCTATTTAAAAAAAAAAGTGCTGGTATATGTAATTGTAGAGGTTGACACTTTGTCTCAATGTCTAAGAATGGTGGACTTGTTTTGGCAAGGGAAGTCAGCCCTATATTTCTCAGTTTTTAAAGAGGAGTCAGAAAGACAGATTACTGGGTATCTCTTGAGTTTAAGTGTCAGAAACCAATTTAGAATTTTTGAAGTGATGTGCTATGAACCAATTTTGCCTTCACACATTTGTTTTCTCTTTCCAGTTGGTAGAGGGTCAAAGAGGCCCAGGAGGGCAGAGCAGAGATAAGCAGCTGTGAACTGAGCTATCTGTGCTAGATAAGAATCAAGTTAAAATTTCCCCTAGCTTCAGTTGTAGGATTGGTGAGCCTGGGGCTTTCTCTCTAGCAGGACTAATGAGGAATAAACAACAATGCACTGAACCTAACTTTACCTTTGTTTCTCATCTCCCACCAGTGAATTCTGGAATTAATCTGCTTATTGTTTAAGTAAATGTAATCCTTGAAAGATTGCACTGAAACTGCAGGAACAGGAAAGGAAAAGCAAGCCTCAAAAAATTGTCTCTAATTATAATTAAAGGATTGGACCAACCTTGATCTCAAATATAACAAGCAAAAAATAGAATCAGTAAGACTGAAAAGAAATCTGTTAACTTATGAAATAATAATAAGTCCTTAGAATCATAAACACAAATGTTCATGGAAGTATGACTACTTTCCATTTTCTCAAAAAATATAATTGTGGTCATTATTGATATACTTCTAATATATAATAGTACCTAACTTCAATGTTAGTAATTTCTGCATTGAAATATTCCTTCTTATATGGTAACTTTACAGTGGAGACAGTATTTCAACCAATACAACTTGAACAAAGTGATCAGAGGTAACAGCACTGTATTTAGACATATGGATGTCAGTACTCTTGACATAAAGCAGTAAAATGGCATAACATCACTTCTTGCATCATTCAGCATTGTAATTCAACATTTTTATCTTCTTTTAATGTTGAATGATACTTAAATACATGAACTGCAGTAGGGATAATAGTTAAGATGAGATAATATGGATTGTCAATGCCTATTATTTACTTGTTCTACTTGCCTGCTGAAGGACATGGTGATTGTTGTTTGTTTCTCAACACTTTTTCTTCCTTTACTATGGGGACACCCATCCTCTCCTTCCTTTGGGGAATTGCTCCTTCATTACAGAAAACAGTATAATAATGATGTGCTGCTAATCATAGCAAAGCTAAACACAAATTGTTCATATGGTCTCCATCTTATCAAAGACAATACTAACGTTTCCTGGCCGCAGTGACTAGTTCAGGATGAACATTTTTTTTTATATAATATATATTTTTATTGTTATTTATGTCTTTTACATTTTGCATGCAAAAAAAAAAAAAAAAAAAAAAGGATGAACATATTGCCAAAGCCGAGCATCTACAGTTCTCTGGGCTTTCATATTCAGCAGAGACAAGAGACACCTTTCTTCCCCTTGTATTATGAACTGGAGCACTGATACCGGAAGTACCTATAGTCATGTACTTCGCCCTGTGGAAGAGTTGGAGAAATAAGAACTATAAAGATGTAGAAGCAGAAAGGTGAGGGGGGAAGGGAGAAAGTGGAGGTGTAGGGGAAAGAGAAGGAGGAGGGGGAGGGGTAATGTGATTCAAGTCTTTGGATCCAGTCTCCTTGGCCAGGTTTTTATGTCTTTTTCGTGTTTTAATTACATGAGCCAATAAATTTCCCTTTTGTTGCTTAAGCTTGTGTTAGAATATAGCTCTTAATTTTGATTCATCTAAGGTGACTTTTGTCTGATAGACAAAAACTGTTACAAGTCAGAAGACAATGTTTTATAAGACTACTATTAACACTTGAGGATGTTCAAAAGGAAGTGACTGGTAATACAGGTGAATTTCAATTTAAGAATAAAATCCATTCTACATGGGAGACACCTAAAAATGTCAAAGACTCTAAGGAATACTAGAAAACAGAACAAGTATCTGTGCTAAAAGACTGCAGATGGTAAAAAATTCTCATTTCCAAGAATGAACTGAAGGTAAGTTTTATGAACCAGGTTAATGGACTACCATATTCGTCAGAAAAAAATTATTGAAAATTTAGTTTGCATTACTGATAAAGAAAATGTTGATCACCGGCACCCAACATAACATAGAGCAAGTCAAATAAATGCCAGTGAGGGAGTCAGGCCTATATCTGGAACTCAACATACCAGGAGACAAAGTCTTTTTCCTATCCTTTTGAACAGTCACTGAGAAGGTAAATTGGCAACAGTTTCTAGAGAGTAATGATTATTAAATCAATTAAGTTGTCAGGAAGATTCTGGTGGCTCTATTTTCTGTCCTACCTTTGTGAATCTTTTTATTAGTAGCTTAAATGAAGACACCAATGGCAGACTCATTATAGTGATAGAGCATAAAGCAAAGAACAAATCGTTGGGGGCCTCCCCGGTGGCACAGCTGTTAGGCACTGCACAGCAGCAGCAACAAGAGCTTGTTGCCCAGCTGGGGAAATTCCCACACATGGCACGGCAGACCTCTCCTGCCTCGCTTGCTGCTCCCCTTAGCAGTGTGATTCCTTCGATCTGCCTGTTATGCTCCTCACTCTGTCTCTGGTGAACCCTCTCGCCGCCCCATGCTTTGGGTCTGTACCTCAGCTTGTATGCATAAATAAATAAATCTTAAAAAAATAAAAAATAAAAATAAAATACTATGGAAAACTTATGACATTAAAAAGAAATCGTTGGGTAGTAAAATCAATTCCAAACATTTTGAGAAGCTAAAATGTAGCAGGGGAAAAAATTGCTCTTACATCTAGCCCCTTGCCTCCACACATACATATAAAAAAAAGGTAAAAAGTGAATCAGTGGAAATGTAACTTAATAAGCACATGTGACTACAGAGTTTCTAGTAGACTGATAGTTCAACAAAAGAACAAAATAAAGCTAGATCAGTTTTAGACTATAACAGCAAAAAAAAAAAAAGAAATTAATTTCTTGCTTCAGTTACCACAGCTTTGGCTAACTATACTACATTTAATTCAGGGTGCCATATTTTTAATGGTATGTTTTAAAAGATTCAGAAAAGAGTAACCAAAATATAAAATCATTAGAAATTTGGGGGATATTTTACATAGAGAAGGAAAAAAGATACAATGGAGTAGCCAAGATAATAGTCTGTCTTCAGAATTGAAGAGCTGTCATGGAGAAGAAAGATTGAGGTTTATCAGTGTAGTACTATAAAGCAAAGTTAGTTTGCTTGACTGGAGGAAGGTAACAAAGGAAAGTGTACGTCATTATAAGGAAGAGATCTGTAACCAGTTGAGTCAAACCAAACCGAGAATGGGCTATTTGGGAAGATCAGGAATTATCAAACTAGGAAGAGATCTGTAACCAGCTGAGTCAAACCAAACCGAGAATGGGCTATTTGGGAAGATCAGGAATTATAAAACTACTTGATAGGAATATTCCTGAGGAATGTCATATTCTCAGGGGGACCAATAATTCTCAAACTAATTGCATATGAATCACTAAGAACCCATTAAAAATGCATATTCTGATGCAGTACTTAAGGGTGCATCCTAACAGGCTTCTATGGACGCCTGTCATACTGGTTTGTGGACCACACTAAAAGCAAGGAATTAGATAGCTTTTAAGATCACTTTTCAATACTGAGAATCTATAATTCTCACAGAATATACAATTCAGGAGTAGAGAAAGTAATTTTCTGAATGATAGTGCTTGAATACATCGAGGAAGCAGGAATATTGCCTAGAAATAGAAATGGGATGCTCCAAAATTGTCTCAGTAAATGCACATTAAAAGTAACCTGTTTTATAGATGATTGGATCAAGAAGATGTGGTATATATACACAATGGAATACTATTCAGCATTCAAAACAGATACACATATGCAATTCACAGTAATATGGATGGAGCTAGAAGGGATAATGCTCAGTGAAATAAGCCAGAAAGAAAGAGAAAAATATCGAATGGTTTCACTTGTAAATGGAAAATACGTGAACCAAACAAGAAAGAGACATCCAGCAAGGGAGGGGGAGGATAAGGGCTCAAAAATGGGTAGAAAAGAGCACAAGGGACTTTGGTGATGGTTCATGGGTGATTTGGTGGTGGGCAACCTATGGGGAATACACAATAATGTAAGAAATATGAAAAATAATAAAAAAGTAACGTATTTTAAAGAAAAATAAATTGTTAATTATTGTTAATAGTTTGTATATGACTACATATAATTGTCCACCCACATGGCACAGCAGACCTATTAGAAGTGACCAGTCATTTTCAACAATAGTAATTATTAGTACTCATTTCTTCCATTTTAATAAGTCTACTCAATTCTACATGAAATTCAAGATTTTAATTGTGTGTCTAGTTCATTCAACAAAGTCCTTCTTAATTATTCATCTTCCTTAGGCCTCTCAGTGCAGTCTTTTTTCTCTTTGCTCTATTTCTATAGATCAGAGTTTTCCAACCAGTAAATTATAGGTTTTTAGATGTTTGACCAAGCAAGTAGTTTGATCCTGGGATCCTATAAGAAAACCCAACATGAGTGTCAATTGGAAAGCATAATTAGCAACAGCTACCTACCCCTCATTGGTATAGTCTCAAGGCAGTGAGCTGAACCAAGTAGAGTGTCTACCACTGGTAGGCATACCTCAGCAACCGCTGCAAGTATGTTCTTTTTCATCATGGGAAAAGGCTCTGTGGATGTGATGAAGGAGTTCTCTCTTTTTTTAAATTTTTATTTTATTTTTGCATAGAAGAACTGGGGTGTAGGCCAGAGGTGAGGGGGGTATGTGTGAGGGGATTCAACAGAGACAGAGTAGGGAGCAGAACAGGCAGATTGACAGAAATACACTGCTGAGGGGAGCAGCAGGTGAGAGAGGAGAGGTCTGCTGTGCCATGTGGGTCAGCTCCCTGGATACGGATCAAACTCAGGCAGCAAGGTTGGCCCAGGAGTTCATGTTTTAAGTGCTTTATTAGTATAACATATCCACCAAAATTTCACCAGGAGAGAACAGATAATGAGAAAGAAAGTAAGGGGCTCTTGGAAAGTGTATCCCAGATGCCAGGCCTAATATTAGTCTTCCCATATATTACTTATATGATTTGTGGCAAAGTAAATGCATAATGACAAGTAAAAAAACATGTGCATTTTCCAATTTAGAATTTTAATATTGTTTTGTAATACTCGACATATAAAATTTAGGAAGATTCTAAATCTATACACCCTCTCATGAAATTCCAATGGTAAATTTGGCAAGGAAATAAAAGGAAGAGCTGATATATCATTTAAAATCAAATTTTGCAAAATTTTAAATGTTTATTTTTTAAAAATATGTATATATTACTATATATATACACTATATATACACACTATATATATATATATATATATATATGTATATATATATATATATATATGTATTTGTACAATATTTTCTTTCTCCTTTCAGGTGTAGTCCCCATAAAATTCCTACCACCAATTCATCCACACACCATCACCATAGTCCCTTATGCTCTTCCCTCCCTTGTTTTAATCCCTCTCCTCCCCCCTCCCTTGCAGAATGTCTCTGATTTATAGTTGTCTGCTAATTTTGTTTTAAAATGGTTATTTTTATTCTCTACTTGTACAAATTAAAATTTTCATTGATAGCAGTTATCAAGAATTTGAAAAGATAATTAAAATGTATTAATTAGAAATGGTATGCAGTCTTCAAATCATAAACTGATATAAAATATAGAAATACAGTCTGATAGAAAATATAGTCATATATATTACTATATCTAGCTATATTTACTGCTAGAAATACAGACATATTTTTCAATTTAAAGTTGTCTATTCAATTTTACATGTTGAAAAAAATGTTGTGTCATAGGAAGAAAATGTAATGCTTCTCTAGCAAATCCCATAAATATATATATCCACAAATTTCATACAGTTTACCCCAGTGTGCCATGCAAGAATCTTGTTTTCTATGTTGGGAAACACTGCTATATGTAGATTTCCCTCTATAGTATGTTGTTACCAAATATTTTCTAGTATAGTTGCACACTAATCAGACTTGTCTTAACTTATACTTACTATTGCCCAGAGGAAATCAGCAAGTCTACTAACAACTGGTAAATGTTAAACAAAGTTATTTTATCTCTACTCTTATGACTCTTAAAAATGTTGGAATATTATTCTGGAAGGCTAGCTTTTCCTTGAACTGAATTGTTACATCATGTTCACTTTGTGATACATCATTGAGCCATTGCTTTGTGTACTTCAATCTACATATTTTATTTCACAGTAACAAAGGTTTTAAAAAATTGTTTTCAGGGCCTCCCTGGTGGTGCAGCGGTTGAGCCCTGTGCTGTGGAGCTGTCGGCAGCTCGCGATGCGAGTTCGATGCCCAGCCAGGGAGAATCCCACATGGTGCGGCAGACCTCTCCTGCCTCGCCCGCTGCTCCCCTCAGCAGTGTATTTCTGATCTGCCTGTTCTGTTCCCCGCTCTGTCTCTGGTGAACCCTCTCGCCGCCCCACGACTCTGGCCTGTACTCCAGCTTGTATGTATAAATAAATAAATCTTTAAAAAAAATTGTTTTCAAAGACTAAAGGGATATGGTGATCTATAACTCCTTTGAACATATTCTTATTTCCTGCTCACACTAGCTTTGTTCTTATTATTCTCTAAAGAACTTAATGATTTACTATATCACTGGGGAGTTCAAAGTAGTCATAAAAGGCATGATACCAATTGGGTAATTCATAATAGAAACACAGTCCTCTTTGGTCTCCTTTATTCTATATAATCAGATGAATCAAATGCCATTAAAACAAAGTTAGGCGTGATAACTGTCTTTTCTAATTTATGATATAGAATACAACACTGATGAGCCTGGAGGTTGTATTGTGATCTACATAGCAGTATTAGACACACCCTTGATTAAAAAAAAAAAAGCTTATATAGATTCTACATTTATTTGTACCTCTGGCCTTGGCAAGCACTCATTTCTTCTGCATCCCCAAAACTGACAAGTAAGGTCTGTAGAATAAAAATAATAAGGCAATTTAAGAGTAAATTACTGATATGTAACTACACCTAACTTTGTAATCATATTCCCCTCAAACACTGTAGGCATTTTTATTCAGTTAAGAGTTAGACAAAGTTCATATTCCACTTTATTCTTCCATCCCACCTTAAATCTTTTTCTTACATAAAAACACAAGGTTTTTTCTTCATTACTTTTTCTCATTAATAAGTCAATGTATTTCTTGAGTTACTACTAATTAAGTTTTTACTCTATCCAAAGAATCTCATCCCTCTAAGAAGTCCCCACATATGACAATAGAATCTGAAGGAGGGCAGAGTACAAATGATTCTCTTTTCTTGAAGAGACTACAGTTACATGTTCTGTTGTTAAATTCCTGTATGTTAGAGGAGAAGCTGGTGCAATCAACAAAGCAGATCACATTCTGCCAAATGGCTCTAATCTATGTATAGATATATAGATATAGATCCACATAGTTTGAATAGAGATATTATCTTCTTACTGTGAGATTTTTGCTTGCCCCATAAATTATATCAACCAAATATTCGCTTATTTCAGGCTTGTATAATGCTTCATTTAAGATAAATGTATCATTAATGAAACACTGGCCTTGTGTCCAACACTACTAAACTGATTTACATGAATAATAAGAAAAATATTCCTGTCCTAGTAATACCTACCATTCATTATTAAACATTTGCCATGAATTTCCTTTGCCTTGAGGTACACAGCATCTGTCTGCTGTGAGAATGAAAGAAACACCCCAGAGAGCTTGAAGACACCACTCAGATTGAGGGATGACAGGAGAAAAAGACAGTTCACCCAGTCATCAGCAATCACATGCAAATTTACAAAGCAGACAGAAGAGATCTATCAGTCTGAGCCCATTCCACAACATATCACCTGAGAGTTACTCACATTATTGTAATGCACATAACTATATCACATGGTTTATTAACATTGACATTTATTTTGTTAAGAAGATTTAAGTTTAAAGAATTATCATTCTAATCCGCAACTTGGCAAACATGGAAGTAATGAAGAATTAGCACTCTGAAGCCTCACCTTCCACCAAGCCTCTTCATTTGCTTTCTGTAAAGATTATCTCCTTTTCCCTTTCTCCACAGCTTACATACCTTCTTCCCAACCTTGACCCTTTTCTTTGCTCTTTCTCTAGAATAGGTTGCGCCACCAGGCGGTTGGGAGTTTAGAAAAAGAAAAAAACCTCTCCAGAGACTTTGACCACTCTGCAGTTTTACTTTTGGATTGAGTCCGACGCCTTCTCCCAAGCTCAATGTAAGTAGTCACGAACATTAACCTAACCAGTTACCCAATACGGTCAATGTTCTATTATTCTGTTTTTTAAAAGGGGGAAAGGCACAGGTCAAAAGAGAAACAGTTTGGTTCTTGCCAGTTGCCAAAGGGCTGCAGTCCTTGGGACTCAGAAAGAAAGGCTACTCCAGTCAGTTACTGTGGCGCTGTCCATTCCCTTAGTGCTGAATACTACACACACACGGCATATCGCGCCAGGTTCCACTCCTCCGAATCTAAACAGGCCCCGCCTGGGGAGACTGAATTCATTTCCGGGGTGGGGGAGGGTTGTTATTTAGACGTTTCCTTATTCTCTTTCCACGGGAAAACATTCTTCCACAAAGAGACACGTGCATTTTATGGGAAAGTATTGGCATAATTTCAGTTCAACACGAAAGTGAAGACCTTTAATGTAGGAAAAATGCAAATTTCAGAGTTAATGAAACCTACTCTTCCCCTCCATGAGTCAACACAACAGCATTTAAGTTGTTAAACCTCCGTATTGGTTTTAAATGAGAAAGACTTCTGCTTAAAAAATCACGTGATTAATTCTTTTTCTGAAAAGCATTATAAAGGTGTTGGTAGTCCGGTCTGCAACACCTGGAATAGAATTTTAAACATTGTTTTACTGAGGCTGAGAAACAGGGGAGAAGAAAGTTGTTAACAAAAATGCATTTTTAAAAGTATTGCTTTAACATGGTCTTCAAGGAGGTTAGATCAGAATCTGGGCAGCAGAAGTGTCCCTCCTTCTCGCTGCCCTCCCAGCCTCCGACAGATTTGAAAGACCTAAGAGCCCGATTCTCCATAGCCGGTGCTGTACAAACAGGACCATTATAAGAACCCTTTCCACCCCACCCCCCACGAGTTAATCATTATATATATATATATATATATATATATATATATATATATATATATATATATATATATATATATATATTCATATATATGAATGAAAGAAGGGAGGGAAAGAGTGCTCGTGTGCTGCGTTTCCAGCCTTTCTTTCTCGGTAGTTAATTCAAATAGGGTACTTCTCTGAGAAGTGAAGGAGTCTCTCTAGGCTCCAGAATTTTAGGTCAAACAGGGAGCAGACTTAACTGATCCCAGCAAACGGTTTCTTCCTTTTCTTAATCCCTCGCTGCTTATTTTAGCCGCTTCTCCACCCCTCCGGGAATACCATCCAGATCTTAGTCCAGGTAGATCTGACGTCAAGAGACGGCTTTCGTCGATTTGACGTGTAAACACTCATTTCCATTCCGGCTGGGAAGGGCTGGGGCTCCACTCAGCCGGGAGACCGAGGCGCTGCACTGAGCGCTTGTCGCCGCCCAGCCTCTGCTCGCGCGCCTCCCATCTCCTCACAGAACAGCCTCTAGCGAGAAGTGGTCCAGAGACTGAGCGAGTCTTACTAGCTTTTACATTCTAGCTTCTTTTCCTTCTCCTTCCCACTTGTGTGCGAGCGAGAGTGAGAGCCATGGTGAAGCGAGCCTGGACTCTGCAGTATACTGCTTTCGCTCTCTTTTGCGCTTGGTGTGCATTGAACAGTGTAAAAGCAAAGAGGCAATTTGTGAATGAATGGGCGGCGGAGATCCCCGGGGGACCGGAGGCAGCCTCGGCCATAGCCCAGGAGCTGGGCTATGACCTTTTGGGTCAGGTAAGAGTTTTCACTTTCAGGAAACTTTCTGGGATCCTAGGGGACTGGCAAAACTGGATCTCGATCTCCCAGATCTCCCAAGTGGAGCCCCAGGTTGCACTCACTCTACTGAGCCCAGTGGCAAATGCTAGGAGCTTCCTGTCTACTGCCCCTGGTGCGTTTGGAGAGAGAAAGCTGGCATTATTTATTGTTTAGGATGAGCGCAGCCAGGCAGAACGAAGCCGCTGCAGCTGGGTAGAGCTTATTCTTTCTGTTGTGGGCTCTGGAATTAAAATCCGTCCCTGTGCGTTCTGGAAGAAATCTCTCTCCATTCTTGTTCATGGAGCTTGAGGTGCACGCAGGCTCTTATCAACTAAGTGCCCGGGAAAGGCGGTGCGCTCTGTCCCCTGGGACCCAGAGGGTCTGCGTCGGGAGCCTACTGTTTCCTTCTTTTCAATATGGCAGCATCAGATACACGTCCTGAAGCAAGGGGCACGGAGGCTTGGGGATGTCCGCCGGCAGCCTTCAGGG
The DNA here is from genome assembly GCA_004024925.1 of Scalopus aquaticus. Classification (NCBI taxonomy): domain Eukaryota; kingdom Metazoa; phylum Chordata; class Mammalia; order Eulipotyphla; family Talpidae; genus Scalopus; species Scalopus aquaticus. The sequence continues at coordinate 60,069 of PVIJ01003141.1, forward strand.
GGCAAGCCCAGAGCTTTGGGAGAGCGCCAGGGGCTGGGACGCTGGGAGCTGAGACGGCGGGGTCGCAGAGTGTTCTGGGGAGTCGAGGGGGGGAAGAGGTGGCTGAAAAGCGTGGGACCAACTTTCTGTTCCTCTACCCGGAGCTCCAGGTTTTCATCCGAACTTGCAGTCCGAGCTTCACAAGTTTGCTGGGTCAGTCTCCGAGAAAGGTCAAGCTGCCGAATTGACCATGAGGAAAGGATCCATTTATTTCTCTTTCCTCAGTCTAATCTTGAGGGGTTTCAGATTGTGATGGAAAACTTGCCTGTCCAAGTGAGGCTTGGTTTTAATAGGTAGCTGTGAGTGAGAGATGGCGTTAACAAAGCAGGAAGGGGGCTGCTTAACTGCAATTTCAGGAAAACCCCAGGGGGTGTGAGTTCTATTCTAAGCTTTCCTTTTCTTTGACTCAGAACCAAACTCTTGTCCCTTGCCTTGGAAGTTGGTGTGCATCGTCGCGGGGGTGGGAGGAGTTGTAAAACATTTTGGCGCGTTTTTTTCTGGAGGCCGCTGAAGTCACGGATGAGTAATAGGCGTGGGCGTTAGCGATTCCGTAGATCTAATCCGTTGAGGAATAAGACTTCCCTTGCCAGAGGAGAGGCTTCATTCTCCAACTTTATAAGTAAAACTGTTTTTGAAATGCCCTGCTGGAAAAACTGACTTCTCTCTAATCCAGTAACCGACGAAAACTTTTGCTTTTGTACCACCGACCCCCCCCCCCCCTCCGTCTGTGCCAGACTCCATGTTAGGGACTGAGGAATAATAGGCATAAAAGAAACTTTCAAGGAATTAAGAATCCAGAGTAGACTGGTTTAGAAACAAGTGATTGAAATTGCATGTAATTGTGCAATAATAGAAGTTGTATCTGGACTCTTGTTATTTGCTGATTGAATGAATGAAGATGAAAAGGAATTGGGAGGGTAAAAGAGGCTGTTCCAAAGGAGGAAACATTTGCAAAGGGTTCTAGGAAGAAGTCAGATGTTGACAGGAAAACATGATGAGATTTGAGAAGGCATTCCAGGTGGAGAAAACAGCTGTGGGGAACCAGGGAGACAACAAGAAAGCAACTTTCTAATAAGTCTGGAAACTTCAAGGAATTGTTGGGATCTAAAGAAAGAGTGAGCAGTAGTTGCAATTGTGCTGGAAATCCTTTGTGTTCTCTGGTGGGGAGGGGGATGAGGAGAAACTTGGGAACTTAATCCTATATCCTTTGGGCAGTTAAATAGCACTGATAACCATGGAAACAGATTGGGAAGGGCAAAAAATAAATCCCTCTTCCTTTTTTCATCTGTTATCCCTATATATGCACCCAAAGGTGTGTGGTCTATTCATTTTGGGAAATGCCCTTTAAAATCACCAAATATAAAGCCCCAAACTAAAAAAAAAAAAAACATTAAGTCATTATTCTTTGGAGGATCTTCAAGGAAGGGATGGCATAGCCACAAGAAACTTTGAAAAATAGTAGGAAAAATCATCTATATTTACATATAATTTGTATATGTAATACTTTGTCCAGCCATTTCATTAGAAATGGCATTACTAATAACATTTAAAATATAATTCTTTGTAAAAGACTTGATAGTGCTTTCCTATCAAGTCTTTTGTTTACACAAACTCCCTTTGTTTACACAAACTTAGCATCACTATCTTGAGCCCCTTAACACTTCAAGATAAAGTGAGGAGTAGGGGGGTGACCAGTAGCAAACCTAGTTGACAGCATAGACTGAGCTAAGAATGGATGATCTCTCCACCCAACTCAATCTGCAGCCTATAGCAGATTCACTCCTACTCAGACTTGGAACAGGACCTTAGCATCTGTATTTAAAAATTCTCTAGATTATGAGAATCACCAATTTATACAATGTGGTTCTTCTGAAATCCTCCATTGTGAGTGATGTACCTCTTTAAAAATACAAAACATCTAGAGAATTGGTAGCTTCAAATTAAGTACTACCTTGGATAAAGGGACATTGGCTTAAAAGATAATGAACGCAGTTCTAAATAGTCTGTTGATAGTTACCCACAAAAGTTTGCACACTCTAGTGTGGAACACTTGTCCTAAAAGTGGCATGATGGTCCCCCAAAACATCGAATTACTAAAAAGTAAAGTAGTTACTACCAATAACTTATAACAACCATTGTTAGGGACTTGGTGGCTTTATTGTATGACAAAGAATTGCTTTCACTGACCATACATAGTACCCAAAGAGTTTGCTTGCTTTTCCATTAAATGGACATTTTTTTGGGAGAAATATCTACCACACAAACATTATCACATAAAAAAGCAAAAGCAATTCCTCTGCGGTGTGTGAAGCAGAAAGCTGACCAGTGTCCTTGTACTGGATCCCAAGTGGTAATAGCATGAGGCTTGTCCCACTGACCACACTGACCCCGAGAGGGAGGTTTCTAGCAGTGCCTTCTTCATGAAGAAAAAGTTACCTTCAAGTACACTCTCAAAGTTAGTTGAATTTCAAAATAGTTTATATGTACCTATTGTGGAGAGCAGATTTTTATTTTACCTTTTTTCTCTTGTAGATTGGTTCCCTTGAAAATCACTACTTATTCAAACATAAAAACCATCCCCGAAGGTCTCGAAGGAGTGCTCCTCATATCACTAAGAGATTATCTGATGATGATCGTGTAAGTGCTGCGTGTTTGTCTTGAAACTGGTAACTGACTTATCTGCTTTGTTTATGATTGCCAGTAAGAGCAAAGGCACTTTGCAAAAGCAATTCCTTTTCATTATGATCCAATTATTATCTGTAGTTTTTCTTGTTTTTCCATAGGATTATAGGCATACATAATGATAGTTGGATTGGGTTGGTTGACTTATCTAATTGTGTATATATGATTGCATACATATATAATGTGTGTATATATATATATGATTGTATACATAAATAATGTCAATGAGCTGATATATCTATTATATAAATAAATGTCAGCTCGTAATCTAATCTAAAAGCATAAAAGTGAATATTGAAAATCAAGTGATAACACTAATAAAAATGTTTGACAATACAGTCTATCCACAACCTCCTATTATATGCCTATGTTCTACCAAGTCTTTTAATACCCAGGGTAGGGAGCCCAAAGAAATGCAATATATGAATCTTCCTTTAATTACAACTTAACTGTAAAGCATTACACCATGGAGAATGGCAGAGCTTTAATATCAGGTCTTCACAAGACAAATGTTTCCTTAAGTATTGTGCTGTTCGATCCTGTATACATATTTAATGGTTAGGCAAAAGCAAGAAATGTCTAGAATGGACATAGGTAATAGTATAGGGACAATTTGAATGTATGATATACCCACTGATTTTTGAATTCTGTTTCAAGGTTGAAAAACATATCAAGAGAAATATAGACTGTATTGGAAGTATTGCAATTTGCATACACGATATCGTCTTTTCTCAAGAATGTGTAATTTTTCATGGAAATTTATCCTGCCTGGACTTATATCTATAAACATTTTCTGTTGTTCAAATAGCCTAGGGAGTTATGGCAATTTGAGGAGAGATAGAACTCTTCAGCTTCCCGGAAATAAAAAGCTTACGTGACAGAAGGTGATAGAATTGTTGAAAGTACATGGAATTCATGAAACCTGTGGAATACTTTGCTATTTTTATTTGTTTCACACCTGATAGAATTATAGAAAATGAAGAATACAAGTTATGAGGGCAGGAATGATTGAATCTAGTTTACCAGTGTTCAAATGTTAAAGAAGCAACCACACCCAAACAAACTGAAAAATGCTCTATTTGCAGAGCTGATGGCAACCCCCAGTTCATTTACACCCTCTACTGGCTCTTTTATTCAAGCAATAGCCAGATCTGGGAAGCCAAATCAAAGCCCCTGAATATTATTTTGAAAATTTCTTGTCCAGTGAGGTCTTACCTTAACCATCCCAAGGCAAACGACTCATTCATTGTATGTCGACTCTGAAAAGTATGACAACTTACAGCAGACTTAGTCCTTGGACAAGGCGAAAAACAAATGTACCTTGTGCCTAAATGCATGCCTGACATTAACACATGAAGAAGTAAAAATGACCTCCCTCTCATCTTCACAGGAGAAAATTGGACAGAGTGGAAAATACCTATTACTGTTGTTTTCCAAGTATCTCACTAAAATGAACAGATGGCTCAGTTCTATTCTTTACCTATCTCCTTAATAGTTTATTTGGGGAGATATCTTAAGGTATAATGAAAAAGAGCTAAGAATTTACTCTCTAGCATAATTTCCTAACAAAGAAGTCTGTGTCATCCTATCCTAAAAGGGGGAAAAGGTATCCCCCTTTTAGTATCCTTCATCTTCCCCCACCCCAGCAGCATTCTGCTCCCCAATATACTTTAGTGGGGGTTAAGCTGAACTATTCCTCCTCCCTTCCTTTGGGATCTGACTAGACTGTGAAATGTGAGTGGAATGTGGGGGTGGGGTGAGGGGACAAAGGGGAAACAGTTGTTCTTTGGGATTGTGGGGGTGAGGTGGGGGGAAGGGAAGATTCAGCTTGTACAGAGCACCACGCAATTAGAAATCTTATCAATGGGGCGGGGGGTGGTGTGGGGAGAAATGTCCGCAGAATAATTTTATTTTAGGAAAAATCCTAGAAGCCACAGAAGCATGCAGTGGAAGTTTATATTAGATAATTTTAATGTTCTTGCCAGATTAAATAGATTATCTACAATTAAAATTAAGTACATGATCCCTATCACATACATAATAGAAAGATACCACCAATTTGCTCTCTTCTATTTTGTCTATTCTTCAAGAGATTAATACTGTATTTGGAATTAATGATTTAATCATAACACTGTTTCCAATAAGTGGATGTTTATCTGATCAGATGGCAGAGTGCCTCTTCTTATATTCCATTTTTTAAAAATTGCTTTTGATCTTAATTTTATTGCTCCTTTTATTTGTGATGGGAATAATATTCTTTCAAATTAGCGCGCTGAAGTGTAGCAATATGCTGTCTTTACAAGTCTGTTAATGAAATCTCTAAGTATAAATGATTCTCTACCTCAAAGATTAGTACTTGGTCCCTAGCAAGTAAGCTTCCAAAGACCAGCTCAGATGACAGGCAGTATATTCCAAGCAATGAGGTATTTTAAGCTAAAACAATTACGCTTGGAAACATAATCACTTTAAAAGTAAATTATAATGACTAATTTCTAGCTCTCAAATCTCTCCCAATGTTTATAATAGGTTTGCAGTATATTTTCTAATTGGAAATTCAAGATGGTTTTATCCTTTAGTTGCAAATTATTTTTGGATCTGACTCATGAATACTCTCACACTAACAATATCCCACCACACACTGGACTGTCATCTTGTGTGCAACAGAGAGGATATGTTTTGAGTAAGAAACAATCATGTTGTGCAGAAAATAAGAGCATGGTATTATCTCATAAAGAACATAACCACAAGGCAGCCCCTCACCCTCTCAGGGCCTCAAGTATAATAGGATTAAGCCATAAATGTGGAGAAGGTAATTTTTGTATTGTCAGATCTCTTTGCATAATACATGAGACTAAATTAATGGCAAGTGTGCATGGTCAGTAGTGCTCATTCATCACCTTGGATCTGTTTCTCATATTAAATACTCGTAAGCAGGAGGCTGCAGCACAGGGGAACCAGACTTTTGAGTTCTCAAAGACACAGCATTTCCCTTGTATTGTGTAACATTTGTAATTTCTACCTTTTTGCATGTGAGGAAAGAGAAATTAAGCTATACACATACCATGGCAGCACTATGGAATCTCTAGCTTAGTGGTTTATTCTATGAAAATGTACAAATTCTCAGGTCTGGAGTCTTGGAATATGAACACAAAGATGGGTGTTATGATCCATTGCTCATGAAGGCAAACTGAGCTGTTACTTCCATTATAATCAATGACCACTTCTTCTTCCCCTAAAGATTCACTTTATGTAATAGAGGAAATGTTTATGGCCGCAGTGGGCCATCCCTTCTTCTCATTCAGCTGTCAGTTTGCTCTGTAGTGAAACAAAGTCGTTCTAGAGATGCCTAAACTCTGTTGGAGATGGCATTGAAGCTAATTAGAAGGAAGATGATCACATATGGATGGCTATTTGACTGTTGATTTTCTTGGTAAAAAATCCTTGTAGGTGATATGGGCTGAACAGCAGTATGAGAAAGAGAGAAGTAAACGTTCAGTTCTAAGAGACTCAGCACTAAATCTCTTCAATGATCCAATGTGGAATCAGCAGTGGTACTTGGTAAGTCCCTGCAGAAGTACCGTGTGGGTTGTGGGTTGTTTGTCTTGTTACATTTGTACAATGGATTTTTTGGGGGAATGATGAATTCAGCAGAGGACTACGTTATCTGGAGACTAGGGAGGATGGGACCTTTCATCATCTGAATCTTCTGTTTAAGATGAGTGTCTCAAACAGAGATTTTGAGCTGCCTCTTTGTCTCCTTAAGATCATCTGGAGTAAGTACAAATGAATCATGTCTTACAAGTTAATGGATCCAAAACAGTACTCATGAAAAAAATCACACTTACTCAAAGTTGCTCTTGAGCACCCTTTAAGTCACTCCAAGAGTACAGTAAATACGATTCAGTATGAACAGCCCTAACTGACATTTCTCACATGCTTGCTACAGGTAAGAATTTCTGAAGTAGGCTAAGGAAGGAAACAAGTAAAGTTTATTTGCAGACTTGTAAGCCATTCTATCTTTAAGATAGTTACAAAATTCTTATTGGTGTAGAGAGATTGTGATTTTTTTCCACTTGCCTGCAGTGTTTACCATTCTGTTTTAACATTAAGCCTCTATAGTAGTAATACAGGTTAACAGAAATGTTTTTTGTTCAAAATATTACAAAAAATAATTTCCCATGATAATATAAGCTAAGGCTTAGACATCCTTGTTGCATAATGGATGAGAAAGGAGATCAATTCTTCTTGACACTTAGCCTGAACAGTGCTAGCTTACTCCAGCAGAAGAGGCTATTAATAAACATTCATGCATGATTGTGTGCCAAATACTATTCTAAGTGTTTGATATGAATTCAGTCATTTAATTCTCACAGCATTATGTTGTAGATAAAGAAACTGTGCCCATTCAACAGATAAAGAAACACAGACATGGGCAATTTGAGTAACTTTCCAAAATCACATGGTTACTAGTGTTGGGTCCATAATTTATGGCTCCAGAGGCCATATCCTAATATCCACACTCTATAATTATTCTTGTGACCAACACAAAGATCTCGTTCTCTGATTTTTGGCCAAAAAATCTGTGATTCAGCTTCACATTGGCCTAGTAAGTTCTTGTTTTCCCTTACCTCTTTCTTAAGCACATCAGCCGGGGGAAATCCATATATTGATATTTTTGATTGATCTCATTTATAAATTTCTTATTGACCCCATCACCAGATGTCTGACATTCTTCTAATGCATCTCTCTAAAATGCTTGGTGATATGTTCATACCTGTGTTCCTGTGCAGTCTCTTTATTCCTATGGTAACTATCAGCTTAGTTATTTGAAAACAAAAAACTCCAAATCTTTTCTCCCTGATACTTGTTTCTTAAATCAGTCATATTTGGGAACAGGCAATTTAATTACAAGTCTTGGTAAGACCACATTTCCCAGAGCATTCTAAGTTCTGTTTTCTTTTTTCTTTCAAAAAAGTCATAAAACATCCATGGATGACGAACCAGACAATATAAAGTAGGTTCAGCATGGCAATGCAAGCTCTCTTTCAGGGAGATGGAAACATAGAACATCAAATAAGGCTTCAGTAGATGAAAAGCTTGATCATGTAATTATAAATGAAAGAAACTTAGGGACAAACTTTTTCAATGCCATAGTTAAAAGAGAAGGGGCACAGGGTGATTCATCCTTCTGAGTGATTTTCCATTGGAACAATTGGGAGAAGAACAGCACTCTGATGACTCACTTGGCCCTACCCTCAACTCTATTTTCACTTTACCTAATTGCCTTCTTCTAAAGAGTGACCCAACAGAAAAAAAGATGGGTCTCTAGAATGGGGCTTCAGTTATCAATTTACAGTAAGAAAGTCGTGTGTGTGTGTGTGTGTGTGTGTGTGTGTGTGTGTGTGTGTGTGTGAGATTAACCATTGCTTCTTTGCTTTTCTTCACCAGCAAGATACTAGGATGACTGCTACCTTGCCCAAGCTGGATCTCCATGTGATACCTGTTTGGCAAAAAGGCATCACAGGCAAAGGAGTTGTTATCACTGTATTGGATGATGGCTTGGAATGGAACCACACAGACATTTGTGCCAACTATGTGAGTCTGGGTCTTCCCATGACTGCAACTTAGGAATTGTCTGTATATACACACAATTAGAGCTCTTTTTCCATCGTTTATTGTCTCCCAAAATGATGGGACAAGGTTTTACCTCATCCTTCCACCAACCATATGAACATGTTTGTACCAGTGAGCATGAAAGAATTCAGTGGAGCCAAGGAATATACAAAGGCATGTGCCTTGGGGCTGGGGGCAGGCACCCACACCAAACAAATTATTAAAAGTTATTCAGACTCTATGTCACTCTGTCTTTGGGGTAATAAGGAAATTAAATCAAGTCTGAGGCATGAGATCACATTCACAGTCTTCTTCTTTGCAACCCTGTGGGTCAGATTCTCTGATGTTGTAAAGTTATATAAATATGATTCCTTCCATGAAAATCAAGAGTGCATGCCACACAGTGCAAAATGACAAGCTGAGAAGTGAAAAATTTACTAGAAATGGGAAAATTTCTAAATGAAAATGATTTACTTAGTTGTTCATGAAGTTCTTCATCATATCTTAGATTAACATTGTTTCTTTAAGATTATTCTTTGCTGTTCTCTTATCCTACCACTATCTAGCATTCCATAGTTAAAGAGCGAAAGAAAGGGGAAGAAAAAGTTTAGCAAAAGGTAGGAATTATTGAAAAAAATGGAAAAGTAACAGTAAAGGTTGATGAGTTTCCTATGTGGAACATGTTTAAGTGTAGCAATTGGATGGAAAAGGAGAGGGGATGGACATTTTAATTAACTCATTAATTAGTGCACTTGGGGAGGCTGGAAGAGAGCATTGTAGACCTGTACTGCTCCCAACAGCCTCCTCTTTTTACCTATATACATAAGAAAGATGAGTGTGAAAGTGTCACTCACTAGTTCTGTAGCTTAGTTGAGTCATTCAACTTCCTTAGGCCTCAACCTTCTCATTTTAAAAAAGAAGTTATTGAACTAAGTGAACTCTGATTCTTTCAGGTTCTAATCTTCCATGAGCTTCTATGAGCTATCGATCTGGTAGTATTCAATGAGAACTGGATGTTGGCTTGCTTTGTTATGTACGTAATCTCTGTCTAGTTTATGAGTATAATAAATGATCAATGGCTGGACCTGAAACTCTGAAATGTAGACTTTGTAACTGTCAGCCCAGGTAGGAGTGAGGCAGGAGTAGAACTCTTGGGAAGGGCTACTCTTCCAATGATGCTACAGTATTATTTTTGATGTCTTCTCAGGATCCAGAGGCTAGCTACGATTTTAACGATAATGACCATGATCCATTTCCTCGGTATGATCCCACAAATGAGAACAAGTGAGTAAATGTGGATTTGGTGGGAATAGTTCTTCAAAAATGCTTTTATCTAATTTGAGAAAATTATACTGTAAATATGATCTACACTTCAGCTCTCAGAAAATGTTCATGCACAACATCCATACCACAATATTTTGCTGCTTTAAAAATATAAACTAGAGCTTCTGTTTTGACATTCATTTTGGCTTATAGAATGACATTTCAATCAAATTTTCTTTTAATATTATGAAATTCTCCTTTCAAGTGTTACTGAATAGTTATAATCCTAGAAAGAATGTTTGGGACATAAAGAGTAAAAACACTGAGACCCAGTTCCTCTAAGAATCTTTTGCTATTAGCAACATGTTTGATGTTAATGCTGAAAAGAAATATAAATGACCAAGATAAGAAATCCCCACATCTCCCTATCATAGCCACAACACACTCACCAGCCCCCCCAGAAGAGCATGCCCAGACGTCAGATGAACAAAAGGCCTGGCCTTCAAATCTCTGGAAAATTGAACTACTTTTTAGCCATGTTCCTGCTGGGTATTCCAGAGCTAAAAGGGAGAGAAAGAGGAGAGCATCTGACTACTAAATTGACTCTCTCTGAAGCAGCTATAGGGTGATGAAGAAGGCCAGGGGTCAAACCTGCCAGGACAGAAGACTAAAGAAAGACTCAGAGGCAAGAGAATTTTTAACCTTCTTCCTGGCCACAAAGAAACTTCACTCTCTAGGCACACGGTCAAGTGTCATTGCCCATATGAAAATTCATCTGTGCTCATAATAGTACTTCTTGCGGATTTCAGTGAGACAGTCTCTCATCTCTTCATTTGATCCACCCAGAAGACACTTGCTCCAGAGAGGATCAAAAGCAAACAAAATTAGAGCTTACTGCTACAAGTGGAGATAGAAAGAGCGAAGCTATGGGAAATCACTTGTATCTCTATGGATACCACATGGAGAGCTTCTTGGACTATTAGCCATCTGAGTCAATCAAGGTCTCCCCCTCTCCTTCACTTACATCTTCCATTTCCCTTTTCCCCTTATTGTCTCTCAGAACTCCCTTGTGATTTGGGCAGTTAATACTCACCCGAAGTTTCTTTGAAACCCATCAAATTGTACTTATTTTATGCCCGAAATTCCTGTGCTTCCAGAGCACAGTATGCTATGGCATAGAGTTAGCATGACAGAGGCAACCAGTTAAGAGCAGTGACTTTGCTGTGAGATTAGATCAAATTTTAGATCTACTACTTAGTAGTTGAGTGACTATGAACAATTTATTTAACTTCTTTGTGCCTCAGTTTGATCATCTTTTATAAAAGCAATAATAATACTGTTTCATTGGATTGTTATTAGTATTAAATGAATTTATATGCCTAGTTGAATTGGAAGGTAGTGAAAAAATTAAGCATTGACTATGACGATGGTGTCATTGTCATTGACACCAATGATGCTGGTGATCAAGGTTTCTTGTTTAGCAACTAAGATAGACTTTTCAGTGAGATATCAGCATGACATGAATAATATCATCTGATAGGCGCAGAAGCAGAGAAAGTCAATTTGCTGATCAAATTCAGAATCTACTGTTTGAAAATTCTACAATAAGCTACTACTTCTCAGGGTCCTCTTGACTATCAGTGAAAAAGGTAACACCACTATCATTTATCAAAATATTGCCCTTCTAGCATGTTATCAGAAATAAATCCCTTAGGTTTGGAAGATTAAGGGCCCCATTTTGTCTTGGCCATTACAATGGGTAAAGACCTATAATCTTCCTAAACTATCTGTGTTGCTCCTGTTCTTTATTACGATGCAAAGGATAGTAATAGAAGCTGTATTTGAATTCTCCTCTGCAAATCAAAAGAAGATTCACTAAGTAAAAAATCTTAAAGTGCAGGTAACTCTTCCCATTAAGCTGCATGAATCTGCATTCAGTATTTCAACACCAATTACAGATTATTTTCCTAATTAAATAGCATGTGTGACAAGGATATTTTAATCAGTATAATAGTACTCTTCAAACTCTCTTGTGGAATAATTTCTTGAAAATCCATTTGTTTAAATGCCAGTTACTACCGTTGTTCTAAGATAATAGGTTTTTTAATATTAGAGCCTGATTTAAGGAAAGCAAGGGAAAAAAAGTGCCAGACCTACAAAGAATGACATAGAACCACTTGATAAAGTCTTCCCTTATTCTCAAGTCGGAGGAGAGAGGTGATAATAAGAAGAAAAAATATCAACCCAAATTTGTATCATGATCTTACCACACCTTTCTAGAACATAGTCCTCAGTATGAAAGGAGAGATAAAGAATAGGTTGTGTGACACTGCATCACTTAGGACAGAGGTACAGTTGTCAATGTTTGCCGCTGGTTGATTCTGTTGGCACAGGCCAGAGACTTTGCACTGAATTCTTTGCTATCCTGCTTCTTGTCACCTGTACAAATGGAAATACAGGTGGTGGTGACTTCCAGGAGCACATTTCCTAGGCAATGGAACTGAATTTCTCCTACAGAGGCAAAGAGCTAATTCATCAAAGAAGCATAAGATGCCTTCCATGTTTTCAGCAGGCACACATGTAAGAGAATCGGTGTGCTGTCAGGCAGCTGCTGTTGCAAGTGACAGAATTGTAATGTGAAGATTCATTAAAATGGGGATTTAAAAAATAATTTCACCCAAGGGATGCACTAGCATCAGAAGACCCTGGAGCTCAGGTAATGTGCCTTCAGGACACCTACCACTCAGGCCCCAGCTCCTGGAGCTGTTTGCCTCCACTTAGCTTCATTCTCAGAGAATCTTGCCTGGCAGGAGATCCACAAGGCTCCCATGGAACTTAACACTCAAGATTCTAGAGAAAGAAAAAGTTATTTTCTCCAGAATCTGAGTAATCCTTGAAAATTCTCTGGGAGAAGGAGTCTCAGTATAGACTCACAAGGTGTGAGGGAGGGCCACCTCCCCAAGGGATAAAATGCTACAAACAAAAAGGAGAAATATATGTACTGATTACAGAGGAATTCAAATGAAAGATAATTATAGTATTCTGACTTAGGATTCCTATCCAGTATTAACATCAAGAAGCAGGAACATCATTTAGTGGAAGGGGACCAGGAAATCATCTTTGGTACTTTGGAGGGGAAATGTATAAGTGAAACAAAATTATCTGGGGTGACCCAGTTGATTTAGAATTTCTATATTCCATGCCAAGCTATACTAATAGATGTCTGTGGCAGTGGTAGCTGGCTAACAGAATTGCTTGAAACTTACCTTTTTCCTTTTTCTTTTCCTTTATGCCAGTATATTTGATCAATGGTTCCTCCAAGGCACCCACAGTTTTCACACTGCTCCCAGATGTTTCCGTAATGGAAAAAGGCATGAAGAAAATTCACATGAAAGTGCTCTTGACTTATTGACTCTTGTGAAGTCAGGGCATTAGAGGGAAAAGACATTTGTTATGCCCAGAATTTCAGAATTGATGCCTTAATGGTGACTTTGCTGTTTCAGCGATGGAATTTCCCCCCAAATACTCTGAAATCATCAATTACCATCTTTGCCTGATTACAAAACCAGTCTTTTTCTGGCTTCTGGTCCCAATCAAATGGCAGGAGCATCCTGGTTTCCCAGTTAACCTGTGATGTGCTGTTAAAATCTCAAAGTCTTCCTGGTACCAGAAAACCCTCAGCTGTTTCAAGTCTGATGTATGGTTAGAGGAGGAGAGTAGGGCTTGAGCGGAAATTATGTTCTATCGTATCCTTCTAGGACTGGTCCAGGATAATCTAATGCAAAGAAGTCACTAGGAGGAATGCGAGGAGCCATTTCACCACCAAAAAGGATGGAGTCAGAGCCATTTCTTTGACAGGGTTTCTGAAAGTGTCAGAGTTTCTCATGTTAGTATCAATAGTTAGTACTTCTTGGGTTCTTACTATGTACTGGCCACTATTCAAAATGCTCTACACACAATATCTCATGTGATGTCACAACCCTTTGAGGACAAATAACCTATCCAAGGTCATACCACTTGTTGGTGGCAGAAATAGAATTTGAACTCACCACCTTTGGCTCCAGTGCTGTGCTTTTCATATCATACCTACACTTCATCTAGTACTGATCAGAAGAAAAGCAGTAACAAGACTGACCAATTGTTAATACATCTATGCACCATGAATCCCTATACAAAACAAATGTTCATTCTCATTTATGTTTTGTAATTCCTATTTTTTAATCCTCAGACATGGGACCAGATGTGCAGGAGAAATTGCCATGCAAGCAAATAATCACAAGTGTGGGGTCGGAATTGCATATAATTCCAAAGTTGGAGGTAAAGCAGAGGGTCATTATGACAGTTTTGCACTTGAATTTGACACTTGTATCACTCATTGTAAATGAGGTGGGGAGGGAGGGACTTTTCAACAACCAGAGGAGGAAATGAGCTCTATGCAAAATTTGCAGCAGAATTTGACTGTGATTTGCAAACAAATCAATGAATCTGGATTCCTAGCAGATGATAACTGAATATAGCCCATGCTTCTTTGTGGGGGAAAAAAAATGGAAATGTTGAATAGCTTTTGAAGCAAATCTAATTTTCTCTGTGTTCTGATTTAGAAGGGTTTGTTATTGAGAGCTTGCTAAGGGAACAGAAGGAGGAGGTAAATTTAGTCAAAGACATTCCCTAACTCTCAATTCTGTAGTCCTTCATTTCATAGCACAGTTTTTAAAAATAAAAAGGATACATATGTGTTAAATTAAGGAACCTAAGGTTATCTTTGCTAGCAAGAATTTAGAAGCTCTAATTGCTTTAGTCAGTGTCTTTATGGGGAAACATGTAGGTTTCATCAGGACAATTTATTAAAGGATTTATTTATAAGCTAAAGGTAAAACCAACACAGCCAAAAAAATGTAGCAGATGCTGTCATCTTGATACATAAAGGACCCAGGGAAGGAGAGGTCAGTGGAAATTGGAGAGAGGAAGTTGTGGCCATAAAAGAGAGTGAATGGATGAGCTGTGACCTTGAGCACAACTAAGCTGCATCTATGCAGGGAGAATTCAGGGGAACCTTTCATCCCCCACCTTCCTGCTGCTGTATTCAGTTGGTTGAACCCAATCGGAAGGCGTTTATATAGTCTATGTTCTTTTGGAGAGAGATGGAGAGAATTCTGCAGGGGCTCAGAGAATAGAATGAGTGTCTTTCCTCCTCACACTACTCCTACCTCAGCCTTTCAAGGCTATGCTATAAACTTTGAGTTTATTTTGTTTTCAAAAAGCACGAATCACAAAAACAGATCAATTGTAGAACACGTCAATGATGGTAAAGTTGCTTTAAACTCTGCGTAAGTGTATCTTGAATTTCGTTACACATTCTCTTTTAGAAACCAATAAAGAAAAAAAAAAACACCCTGGCATATATAAACCATTCTCTTCTGGTAGAGCCATGCTTAGATTTTCAATGTCATTCCTGGTTCCTTTGATACTAGCATCTTCAAAGTTAATTTAAAGAAACGAAGGCAAAAGCACAAATTACATAATAACCTAGAAGAAGAATTACTTTTTTAGTTGTGATGAGCTAAGCAGCTATAGTTTGTGAGAGAATGTTCTGATCCCTTCATTTTATAATGGAGGAATTAAACAAAGGTCTTAAGGTTATTTGTGGCAATATGGATATAAAACACAAGACTTTTGATTCCAGGTCTAATAATTTTTTTTTCATGACTGTTTCCCTTGATGGTCTAACCCACAATGCAGGTTTTTTAATAATTATTTCTATTTATTAGGCACCTGGTGTGTGTCTACTACTTATCTTACAACACATGACAGGTGATGATACATCCTGGAAGTTAACAGGGTGGATTTGGATGCCAGATTTCTATGGTTCAAATATTGGCAACCCAATTTCAAGCTGTGTGACCTCAGACAGGTCACTGTTATGCTTTGGCTTCAGTCTTAGCACCTGTAAAATGGGAAGGGTTACAGCAACCGCCCCCCCCAGTTGGGTGCCGTGGGTCCAGATGAGTTCATATGTTTATTGTCTATAGAATGTGGCTGCATATAGAAGATCCTTAGTGCACATAAGTTGTTATCACCCCCATTTTACATTTCAAGAAATTGACGTCCAGAGAAGTTCAGCAACTTTACCAAGATCACAGTGCTAATTACTAGAACTGGAATTTTTTTTCTCCAAATGTACTTTCAAACATTTTTTCCTAAAATTATGACTTTTCACTGATCCTATCAATTACATGTTCCTTTATCTTTGTTCCATAGTAAACAATATTGTGAAAATCTAGCACTGTGCACTCCTTTGCATTTATCAGCCTGAAGCCAAGTAGCTGACTGTATCTGTCTAAATTGCTTTTGCCTTCGTGGTTCTTGAAATCATTAGTCTGACGATGGGTGAAAGCCTGTTGGAAAGCACCAAGAGTCACTGCTTCTGCCTACTCCTGATGAAAAATGATTCCCCCTCAGGAGTGAAATCCATGGCAATGATTTCATCCTTGAGATTATTTAGAAGAAAAGGAAGCATGTTACATGAAAATGTTTCTTAGCAAACACCTAAAAGAATGGCCTCTGGGTTATTTTTAATCAGTGCTTAGAAACAAGAATTCTTTCCTTATTTGCTAGTTTTCTATCATGGGCATATTTTTCAAGTGGTGGTTTCCCAAACAGAATCCTTTGTATGTCCACAGGATCAGGGCATGGACATGAGTTAGCAGTCGGAGAGAGTGCTGTTTCTGAAAGCTATCCTGTCATTTTCAGTTTATTAGTGTGGCAGAGGGAGGAGAGACATTTGTAACCTACAACACCATGGCTACTGCAGAGTATATCCAATGATCTCTAAAGGACAGACAAGAAAGCTCACAGAGGCAGTGACTTCCTACTGTGCTGGTAGCATCTAGGGCATGGAACATCCAGTGGTTCCCCTTTTTCTGATGCTCTTGAAAGTCCTTTAAACATGAATATTAAGACTATAGTGCCACTCTACGCATACACGCTAATGTCAACTTACATATTTGTTTTGCTTTTCAGGAATAAGAATGCTGGATGGCATTGTGACTGATGCGATTGAGGCCAGTTCAATTGGGTTCAATCCCGGACACGTGGATATTTACAGTGCAAGCTGGGGCCCTAATGATGATGGGAAAACTGTGGAGGGGCCGGGCAGACTAGCCCAAAAGGCTTTTGAATATGGTGTCAAACAGGTATGATGATTAACGCAGACCTGCCTGAGATGAAACATGACCATTTGTATATCAAGAGAAAGGAAGAGCACTTAGCTTATATTGGGGAAATGGTGGTGAAATTCTTGCCCTTGCTTATATTTGAAATGTATCTAAAGACCTAAATTTTCCTTAGAGAGAGGGAAGTTAATAGAGTTTTCCCTATTTGGCACTGACACGAGAGTCATTACTTTTAGAACATTTTCTTTGAAACTATTTGTGATATGTCCTTTCTCATTTTCCTGCTGCTTTTGAATTTTCACACTAGGTAAACTGCAATACAGACTTCTTTCAAATGTTCTGAAAATGTTTCCTTAGGTAATAGCTATGTGCTACCTCCCACTCTGCACGTGCCTGGTGAATCCTTGCGTGTTGCTCTGTCACTTGGGTTTACCGCATTCTTGCTAGGATTCCAAAGCCTTGTTCTGCACAGAATGAAACAAAAGTAGGAACTTTGGAAAGCACAAATTGAAAAATCATAGAAAGTAGCCTTGACGAGTTCCATTCAATCGAAGAGTCCTTTTTAATGCAGCTGCAAAGCAGATCTGAATAATGCCTGATTTTGTCATTCTATCAGTCAGCCAGAAGATTCAAGCAGAAAGAAAGAGAGGAAGTTCAAAGATTCAAGCCCGGTGACTTAAGCCAAGGAAAAAGTGGGAAAATATGAGCAAGTGCTAAAGGCCAGATTATGAATCTGCATAATAAAGGAAAGAAAGAAAAGCCCTTGCTCAGCCTTATCTATTGCAGAGAGGGCCCAGATGAAGGAGGCCTGGCGAAGCCAGGGTCCAGTGGCTTGTAATACACAGTGTTGCGATATTTTCCACAGTGGTGTTGAAGGACCTGGTATTGGAGAGTGATTCCAAATAACTGTCTCTAAGAGCTTCGTGTATTTGTTGGGAATTTTATTGGGGTGTGAGAGTGGCCACAGTCGATGATAACATATGTGGTATATTCTGGCTTCTCCTTCAGGGGCGGCAAGGAAGGGGCTCCATCTTTGTCTGGGCTTCTGGAAATGGGGGACGTCAGGGAGATAACTGCGATTGCGACGGGTACACGGACAGCATCTACACCATCTCCATCAGCAGCGCATCGCAGCAGGGCCTGTCCCCCTGGTACGCCGAGAAGTGCTCCTCCACACTGGCCACTTCGTACAGCAGCGGGGATTACACAGACCAGCGAATCGTAGGTTGCTTTTGTCTAACTCTCTCCGCTTAGGTGGGAGAGCGCGGCTTGCATTCAGAGGCATCCCTTGGCCATTATGTTTGGTAAAATCGATTTGCTTAAGCTTGATGTCTCAGTCGAGGAGATTCACGCTTTACTCACTTGCTTGAAAGACTGACATATATTGGTAAGTTTTCTCTCTCGGAGATAATGACACTTCTGCCAAGATAATGTTGCCTCTGTCATTTTTAAACTCAGCCCTGAGAAATCACCAAGCCTGTCATTACCCACAGAAAAGACTCCAAATGTCTGTTCTACTTGTGTGATGCCTCCCTACAAAGGGCCTTCAAGGAGATGGCAGGGTGTAGGGGCTTTATCACCCTTGTAGTTCTTGATCCTTTAATAGCAGAGCTCTGATCTGACTTGCACTTTAGCAGCTGATAAAAATAAAGAGCATATACCAGCTATGTTTCCTGAGAACAGACGACCTGCAGGAAAACAACAGTTTAAATTTCCCTGGAGGTGAGCTTCCCAGCATCCAAATAAGCAGCTCAGGAAGGTTATCTGGTCAGAGACCATCTCCTGCCCACGCTGGGCTGTGCCTTCGTTTCTGTGAGTCAGAGTGCCAAGGGCAATTATTGGATTTCCTTTCACGGGCACAACACTGAGGGGCCATTCTGGAGCTTGGAGAACAAAGACAAACACTTTTTTTTTTAAAAGATATATTTACTTATGTATACAAGCTGGGGTACCCGCCAGAGACGTGGGACGGCGAGAAGGTTCACCAGAGACAGAGTGGGGAGCAGAACGGAAATATACTGCTGAGGGGAGCAGCGGGCAAGGCAGGAGTGGTCTGCTGCGCCATGTGGGAATCTCCCCGGTGGTGGCGACATCTCCACAGCACAGTGCCTAACGGCTGCGCCACCAGGGAGGCCCAAAGACAAGCACTTTTAATTTTAAAATTTGAAGTCCTAGATTGAAGATATGGAACAAACCAACCAGCTAAAGTATGTAGATCCTAACTTCAGTGAAATAACAGGTCTTGATCCACTTCAACTGTGGGTGAATCCCATAATGATTAGACCTTGGAATGTGTATAAATTTCTATGAATGGCATCCCAGCAAAATTGTCAGAGCTGTTGTCTTCCCCATGATCAGTCTTCTGGAACTCTACCTGTCTCTGCAACCTATTCTAGTTTGGTCAGTAAAGCTGTGGTCTCAACTTAAAAGTTCTGTCCATATCTTCAATTCCTCAAATAATAGACAGTGTCATTCTACCCAGGGATTTTATATGGTAGGCATATTTCATCACCTGTGAGAGAAGCCTATCAGACACAAGCCCACTTGTGTTCAGAACCCTCAGCTTTTGTGGACCCCGTGGGTGTCCATGTTACCTTTTAGAAAATGTCCTGTTGCTTAGTTAAGATCCATTTCATAGACTGTCCCTCATCTGAGTTACTGTGTACAGAAGTAGGAGGAAGAGTTTCCATCTTTGTAAAGATCCCTCCTTAGGTAAGTCAGAGACAGCTGGCGGATCTATTTGAGATGGTTGCAATAACACGGCTTTGTCTTACGCAAACCTCTTTCTCAGCACAGTCATCTCTGGGGGCTTACTTGCGTCAACAGGTAAAAAGGGCAACCTTGCTTCCGCAGCCTGCCGAGGAGCAGAGCCACCATAACTTGAGAAATTCAGCGACTCCAAGTGGGAAGCCAAAGGAGGTGATAATAGAACAAATTATTTTTTTACACCTCCTTCCCACACATTGAAATCTCTAGCTAAAAAACAAAGTGCTGGAGCCTGGGTGGGTGTCTTGTTAGTAATCCTTTGGCCCAACTACTTGTTCAACCAATGGCACTGTGGCCCCAAAGGCAGACTGATTAGAAGTCTGTTTGCTTTCTTTCCTTAATCTTGGCAACCTCTTCATTATGCTAAAATTAGCCTGGGTAATTCCTTGCATGCAATAATATTGTGTAGAAATGCTTTAACAGCCAGTATCTTATTTCTGCCTCAGAATATGAGTTAATAAATGTCAACCACATTTTACAGATGGGAAAACCAAGTGACTTGCCCATGGGCCACATCTATTGAATAGTGATTTTTGAATTTGAACTTAGACCTCAGTCTAGCACACATTCCATTTGAAAAACAGCATTTTTAGCAAAATGCAAAAGTGACACTAATTCATGGGCATCAAATCAACTATGGGTACAAGCTATACACTAAACTCAGGTTGTGCAAGTAGTTCAAGTGACACAGGTTGTGCAAATAGTTCAAGTGGCCAAAACCAGGAGACCTTTACATCCTCATGCTTGAGAGGCCATCAAATGTCAGTCTGAAGGCAAAAGGGAATTTTGCATGAGCAGAATTTCTAAATATGCCAGACCAAACACAATGGACCTGATGATTAATGGGCCAGCATGATTCACAGTGATTTTGAAACATTCCCTTTTTTACAGACAGCATTTTGTTTGGGAATCTCAGAAGAGAAAATATTCATAGTGGGAGTACTTCATCCCCAGAAAAAGGCATCCTGATGCCAGAATTATAGACAAGTTGCATATAGAGGAGAGTGAACTAAAATATCAGCAGATGGCAAACATCCGCCTGTGGTTTGGAGGAGGAAGTAGGGGATCGAATCAGCTGAGTTTCCTGCTCATAGCAGATGCAGCCCTCAGTATGGTTAACCCCTCAGGACAGCATCACGCTCCTCACGTGTTGTTCCTCATTCTTTCCTTCCCGGTGCCACCCAGACGAGCGCTGACCTGCACAATGACTGCACGGAGACCCACACAGGCACCTCGGCCTCCGCTCCTCTAGCTGCTGGTATCTTCGCTCTGGCCCTGGAAGCAAAGTAAGGCCCAGAAATCTTCTAGTCACCTTTACTGAGGTGGCTTCTCCTGCTTTGTTTGGGCATGTACTGTTTTCTAAATACACAGTTACAATAGAAAACTTTGAAAACTACAAAAATAATAAAAACAAGCTTTCTTCCTGTTAACATCTCAATGTAGTTTGAATGCACACCCATATCTTACAACATTAGAATTTAAATACACATTACTTTGTCATTTTTTAAAATACACCCTATAGTATATTAAGAGCATGTTCTCATTTCGAAGTCAATGTTCCTTGACCTTTAAGAATTCATGTTCTTCTCTCAGTCCTCCTGCTCAGCGGCAAGGCCTTCTCACTTCTGTTCAGTCTCACCAGGAACGATTTTGTTCAGATGATTTCTGAGTAGTACTAGAAACAAGTTTATAAAACATCCTTTTTTCCCCAGATTATATAAATCTAGTCCTATAGTTGATATGACACATCAAGGAATATGAAAATTAAAAACAGGATTTATATCTTTTCACAATATTCTATTACACGAATGTAACCTTGATTCAAGTCACATAATCTTCCTTAGATAAACTTGTGAAGAAATATTCGCTTTTATATCTGATAATTTTCTAAGGATAAACACTCAGAATTGGAATTTCTGAGTTACAGGGCTTACATGTTTTCATGATTTTGATGCATATTGACAAGTTTCTGGTTGGAAAACCTTTAGCGTTTTGTTTTCCCAGGATCTGTATATGTATGTAAGTCCTGGTTTCTTAAACCCTTACAAAAACTACTTTTATATCTTTTTAAAGTGATTTAATAAGTGAAAATGGTAGCTCATCTTTATATGCTTTTATTTCATTACTAATGAAGTTTCATGCTGATATTCTTTGGCCACTTCTGGGGTTGCTCATTTGAGGCTTTGAGTTTGTCTTTTGGTCTTAGTTTAGACAACCATTCATACTTGGTTAGCTTGACATTTACCTTTGCATTTTATTTATAATTAATTTTGAATGCCATGAAGTTAATATTTGCCATGTATTTGTTAATTTGTTTATGCCTGTCCCCTTTGTTTTTATGCTCAAAAAATATCTTCACAACCCCAAATTAGATACATTGATTTGTCTTTATTATGGTTCCTTTACCATATTTAAGTTCTAAATCCCCCCAATTTACTTTTATTCTCTGATATTAAAAGGTCTGTAACACTATTTTTATCTTTATAATAGTCCAATACTTAATACTGAGGGAAAATATCTCACACTGTATAGTCACAGTTGTTATTTTTGTCCTCAATTCTATGGTCTGATGTCATGTGGGGAGAAATCTTTAAATGTCAAGCCAGATGCTATGGTTGCATGTTACAGGAAATGATTAAATTTGTAAATCACTATTATCCCTCCTAATAAGGAGGTTATTGTAGAAGTAATACACATTCTCTAGAGAGAGGACAAAGTCACTGCCTCATGTGATGTTCAGTAAACAAGGTTATGGCTGCAGAAGAGTAGAGCATGTTGGCCTGTGTCACAGACGGTAAAGCCCTGAAGTTGCTGGAACTTTGTCTTGAGGCGTCCAGGATAGCCCAGAAGTCCTGGGGCCTCCTATGGAGCTGTGGTTTGATCTCTGGTAGGTCAGCCATGAGATGGCCATAGTGATGGAACAAGACAAGCTTGCGCTAAGAGTCTTGCTCCTTGGAGGGGCCGACCAGGTATGTGGTAAGGTAAGAGCAAGCCCAGGTGCTCAGATGCTAACAGGGAAACCTGAAGCTCTTGGGCTCAACAGATTCAGTGTCTAGAATCTGTGTTTACTTGTACTAGAAGGGAAGGACAAAAGAGAACGTCTATAAGCTAAGACTGGTTTCTACAGCTTCAAACCAAATTTGAGGGAAAGTAGTATGAGAAATAAAAGTGTAAGGAACACTTGACTTCACATTCTAAGTGTATCACTAGTCATGTGAACTTCATATTAGTCCACATTTGAAGGTTCAATTAACCATCTATAAAATGGAAGTAGTCAGATCAATTCTTAAAAATATATTTTAAAAGGGCAGGTTTATTATAAAGGGAGAGTAGAAGAAAGGGCACTTGCACAGACACAAATGGGCAGAAAGAGCTGCCCCTGAAAGGGACAGGTTTGCTAAAAGAGAGGCCTGCATGGTCACAGGCGGGCAGCCGTGGGCAGAGAGCTGCCTCTGTGCGCTGCAAAGGGAGAAGTTGGTGAAAAGGAATCACCTGCAGTCACAGGCGGGCGAGAGAGTGACTGCCTTTGTAATTTTTTTTTGACAAATATCTTCATTTTATAAGATTCTGAGGCTTGAATGAAAGTTGTCAACATATATGATCACTCAAAGTGAATTGTTGAGGTTGGTGATGAGGGGTCTAGAGTGGAAGAAAATTAGGTCCTATGAAAGCAAGCAGTTCACATGGGTGGCAAATGATTTTTATAGGTTCAGGGTATAAGCTGTTAGCTTCAGGGAACTGTTAAAAAAACAGTTCCATCCTGGAAATCTTAAGTCTTTTCTACCCAGCTCTATCTACCACGCTATACGCATGTCAACATAGCCTGACAGGCCTAGGGCATCCTTGCTCGGTGACCAATATAATGGAAACACCCACTTAGCTGGACAGATATAATATTAATTTCACATAGGAGCTGAATTTTTAAATTGCAATTTCTGATTTTTAAATTTTTAAGCCTTTTTTATCTGTATAAGGAAGTAATGCTGCAAGAAGGACTTAGCCTCTCAAATTACAGTTAATTTCTGGTAGGCTAACTCTATAGCAGGGGTTCCATGGACTGCTAGGAAGTACATGGGTGTTTCCAGAAGTCCATGAACTTCTTTGAAAATATATGCAGTTTCACTTGTGAGTAATGGTATTTCTTTTGAGGAATAGTTTACATGGTATTTCTTTTGAGGAATAGTTTATAGGTTCCATCAGATTCTCACACAGTTCATGATTTAAGAGACATTAAGAGCCTATGATCTCCCTGGTGCATAGAATAAGAATTTAATTCCTTTCATTTTGATTGAAGCATCAGTAAGATCGACATAATCTATCTTAACATTTATATTCTTCCTGCCAAAGTACATGTTCTCAAATGGACAGTTTTCTGAACTCAGTTCAATTATCTATATCAAGATGATAATTTCAGAAAATATGAATGCCAGGATTTCTAGAAGTATGATCAAGCTTCATCCCCAGACAAGCAAGATTGGGAGAATGATTTAACCATGTACTATCCCTCAGGGAACAACTATGGAAACTTAAGAACTCTGGGCTAAATTTATCAAGAATAATAACAATACTTATCAAGTTCTTACTATGGTTTAGACACTGTGCTAGCTTCTTTACAAATGCTGTAATTGTCAAATTTTAATTCTAATCCTTAGACATTCTTGTGATGTGCAAATTATGAATTGCATCCGTAAAATAAAGACAATGTGACTTACAGAGATTGAGATATATGGCCAACATCCCTCAAAGAGATTCAAGGGTCTCTCTGATTCCAAAATCAGTGCTGTAACAACTATATCAAAATGCTTCCTATAGCCCTGTGAAGGAGACGAAATGTTGAATGTCATCCTCTCAAAGCGGGGGATGGAGGGGGGTGGCAGTGGTTAAGAAGATTAAACCTGAAAAAAAGAACATCAGAACCCTCATATGTTTAGGAGTTCCTCTTAAAAGGTTCTAATTACGAGCAGACTACTTCCTACGCTGCATTAGGTAAAACATAACTGCAGGACTGGGTAATAGGAAGGGAGAGAAGAGGAAACAATGATTTCTGGCTCAAATATGGATAGAGGAGTATCTTTCTTCCCTGAAAGTGTTTCTCCAACCCAGCATATGTCATAACATACATATAACATATGTATGTAACATATAACATACATAACATAACATACATGACATATGTCATTTAACATACAGATTTCCAGATCCTATTGCCAGTTTCTGGAATTCTTTTCATAACAAGTAATATAAGAAGTTCTAATGTTTAGCTAAATTTTGAGAACAACTATAGAGTTCCTTTACCACTTTATTTTTCCTACAACGTCATCCAGTTGTAATTCTGAAGATGCCCATTAATGTACTTATAGACACACCCTATGTGTGTGTGTGTGTGTACATCTATAATAGTATCTACACCTATCTATCTATCTGTCTGTCCTTCTGTCTACCTACCTACCTACCTATCTATCTTTCTCTCTTTCTTCTACTAAGAGAGTTAGGAATTCTTTGGATAAACTCCTGTGGAAGCCATTGTTATGGTAGTGAGTATACCTAAGAAAGATGGCAGACAATAGCCTCAGTCTTCTGAGGAAAGACCAAGTGAGTAAGGATGATTTTTAATAGAGAATAAAAATTCTGAAGTGAAACAGTTCCCTCTCATCTTTGAGGGATGAACCAATCTTCTGTATTTTATTAAAGGCTGCAGAGAGGGGAATGGGCTTTCAAGATTGCATCAAATCTTTGGATAAATCACATTACAGAAATCTTTGACTCAGTGGGTTGTGAAATGCTAGCAAGTTTCCATGTTAGAAAGTCTGAAATATCTTGGTTTATCTAGGTGAGATTAGAGACAACCAGGTAACCCTTAAGATTTTTTTCGCTTTAGAATATTGGCTCCAGATTATGTTACCTACTTTCTTCTAATTAGAAGCAATACTTAAATGCAGTGTTTAATTACATAACCCTTATTTTCTATAAACATATCCTTGATTAGCAATCCAATGCAAATTTTTAAAATGTAATTATTTTGGTTGCTGCTGAGCATTAATTAACAAAGCAAGACTGTCAGAAATGAGATATGCTATTGTTAGCAGCTCTTTTTCATTTATGAAATGCAATCACACAAATGAAGAATAACTGTTAGGAAAATAGGCTTAATTTCTTTAATTGCATGACAATGAAGCTCCCTTGAATATTTTGCAAAGATAATAGAGAAAAGAAAAATTAGGAAAGCAAAACTTGCAACTAGATATGAAAAAGTCTCTACTATAAAATTAAAGTCTAAATTTTGTGTTTGATTAATATGTCTGTCAGGACAATCCTTTGCCTCCTTAGTACGCTTTCACATCCCAGCCCCCATATGCACACCTGCTTACCCTGAGCGTCCACAGGGAAAACTGACATGTTCACTGGTTGACTTGACAAGAGACATCCTAAAATTTCCTGGAAATTCAATAAACTGGGAGGAACTAAGATTTTCAATAAAATACTTTATAGGACAGATTTTTTTTCTACCTTGAAAAAATAGCCACTTCTGCCCAGTAGTTAGTTGTTCCTGAGTGTGGAATGGCTGATGTGGAAATGAAAGCTACAATGAAATATTTATCATATTGGAAAGATAGGACATCTGAATGGTGGAAAGGAATTCTGGAGATTGTCATACTCAACCTTTTTATCATATATATATATATATATTTATTTTATATATATATATAATAAATATATATATTATATAAAATATATAATATTTTATATAATATATATAATATATATATATTTATATATATTATATATATAAATATATATATAAAATAAATATATATATATATATGTCAACTGATGCCTGGGAAGATGAAATAAAGTCCCTTGCTTAAAGTCATATAGGTCTTTGTTAGTAGAATATAGTTCAAAGTACTTCCCGTTACTCCTTATTCTGACCCAATGATTTGAAATTACTTCTAGTTATCTTCATTGGTTAAATGCTTATATTCTTTCTCTCAGCTCCTACCATTTTAGCTGTAACATAAAACTGCTAGATAGTCTTTTCAAATATAAATAATAAAAAAATCAAGTGCTACCCAAAGATATTTTGATTCAGTAGGTTCAGGGTGGGGCCAGGAATTTTAATTATTTAAGTTTACCCAGTCAGTATGATACAAACTCTGTGGGACCCATGAGAATTAATAAAGTGGAGACTTTCTAAGAGCTTTGTCAGTCACTCTCTGATGTTATGTGTTGTATTTGTCAGGAATACAGCTGAACTGGCAGAGAGCATATGAGTGATTAAAGTAGCAAACCAAAAATGAAAGAGGTAATACCATACTTTGCCATGGTATAAAAGTATCTAAAACCAGATAAGATGTCAACTCCCCCTTGTTCATTTACCCCCATGGGAAGGTCACCAACTGAGTGCAGACAGGAACCCCAACACAAGGCTTTGGCAATGTTTTGGACTCTCGGGTGGGAGTGAGGTAAGGAGGAAAGTTAGGAGTTGGAGTAGAATAATGTGTCTTAATCTCATCTCAGTGGGGTTCCTGTCATCTCGTATTAGGGGGACACCCAAGTTCTCAGAAGCAGACCTAGCAATGAAAGTGCAGGAGCCTGGAATGTATTAATGGAAAGAGCTTGGCCAGTGAGGGGAAGACCTGTCTTTGACTACGACTCCCTTCAGAGACTGCTATTCCTGCACAGGGCACACAGGCTGGTGTGGGCAGGCAACTTTGCCTGGAGGCCTAGGTAGAGCCTCTGCCTTCGCCTGTGATGAAGCCCAGTTTTTAACCAGGAGTGGGGCTCCTTAGTGTTTAGAAATGTGTACTGTCTCTTTTTTGTCATCAGGAGATTGTTTAACCAGAACATTACATGCTTTGGAGACAAGATAGCAAATTGAGCTACGTTCCCCTGACAACTATTTCACAAACTAGTGATAAGATAAACAGTTCAAGGACTAAACATCTGGGCATGTATTTACTAAATAATGCTCGATTTCCATGATTATAGCAATGCAAGTCTTAAAACTAAAGAAATGTTTGAGATCTTGAAGAAATCTAGTGACTAATAGCAGCAACAGGTTTTAAAATTATATCTGGGGCTAGTTAATACTTTGGTATGTTCCATCACTCAACCAACTAGTAATTACACAGCATGTACCTTGTGCCTGATATTTTTCTGAGTTCTCGGTGAACATGAGAGAAAAAGGTAGATAAAAAGCTCGGCCTTTCTCATGGCTCATGTTAGCAGGGGAGACAGACGTTAATAATACACCAAACAAGTGAGTTGCCCAGAATGTTAGAAGGCAATCAGAGCATGAAAGGAGTAGCAGGATGGTAAAGCTCAGGAGCTCATAGGGAGAACTAAACTTTTAACATAGGTCTTAAGGAATATTTGTATCTTCATTAAAACAGACCCAACAATCCTCTGTATCCCTTATTATCTTTATTGCTGCTATATTAATCTCACCAAGACTTCTGATTATACCATTCATATCCTTGCTCAAAAATCCTAGATGATCCCTTCTTGCCCAAAGGGTCAAATATAAGCTTCTTTTGCTCACACTCAAAATCCTGACCATCTAACTCAGTATTCCTGGTCCCCTCTTCCTGCTCCCGAAAACCGGACCATTCATTGTACTCTGGTAAATCCCTATACCCCCTGCCCACCCTCTGAGATTCTGCTCTCTTGTCTAGGCCCTGTTATCCATCTTCACTTCTTTTTTAAAAAATATTTGTTTATTTTTGCATACAAGCTGGGGTACAGGCCAGAGGTGTGGGGCAGTGAGAGGGTTCACCAGAGACAGAGTGGGGAGCAGAACAGGCAGATTGACTGAAATACAGTCCTTGCTGAGGGGAGCAGCGGGCGAGGCAGGAGAGGTCTTCTGCGCCATGTGGGTATCTCCCTGACTGGGCACCGAACTCGCACTGCAGCTGCCGACAGCTCCACAGCACTGTGCTTAACCAGTTACGCCACCAGGAAGGTCCCATCTTCACTTCTTGACATTCTACTTACTCATCAAACGCAGCTCAATTACTTCCTCCTAGCAAAGTCTTCCTAGAACTTTCCAGCCTCAAAGAATCCTTTCTTCTCCTACAATACATTATGCCCACATTCAACCGAAATATTTTGGTTATAAAAAGACTTAGTTCTTTCGCTGGATTGTAAGCTTCTTAAAGACAAGAACCAACTCCTGGCATATCCACGCAGTATTCAGTACCATACCTTGTAATTGTGAGCTCAAGTAGCTAAGAGTTTCTTGACACTTCTGATATATAACTAAAAGAAACAAAAAATATATGAGTAGGTTGCTAGTGTGTGTCTTTAAAATCGAAATCTTCTTAAGAAGGAAGTCAAGGCCTCATCTGTGGATTCATAGTGTTGAAAATGCCAAGGCAGTTAATGGACAACAGAATACTGGAAGACACAAAGAGAGTATTGTCATTTTTAATTTTTGCTCCAACTAAATCCAGGAACAAATCCTATTCTTTTACAATGCTGAAAACTTTATTTTAGTCATATTAAGAACTTAACATTTATGATTTGGGGATAAGGCCTGTGTTTTGAACTCTGAAAAGACAAATCTATAGTAATACAGGCTATAAGTACAATTATATAACTACAATTGCAAAAGATATATTGAAATTGTTGAACGGAGATGCTGGTTTTTAGCCCTTGCTTTTGCAAGGAAACTATTTGTTCCTGAATCATGTTTCGGCTCACTTCCCCTCTAGTCCAAATCTCACCTGGCGAGATATGCAGCACTTGGTTGTCTGGACCTCTGAGTATGACCCATTGGCCAATAATCCTGGATGGAAAAAGAATGGAGCAGGCTTGATGGTGAATAGTCGATTTGGATTTGGGTTGCTGAATGCCAAAGCGCTGGTGGATTTAGCTGATCCCAGGACCTGGAGCAGTGTTCCTGAGAAGAAAGAGTGTGTGGTAAAGGACAATGCCTTTGAGCCCAGGTAAGTGTCTTCAGGAATTTGAAACAAATATGTTCCATGGCATCACCTAATTTTGATATTTGTCACTCTTCTCACAACATTTCTTAAATAGATGGAGATGGCATTTGCCAACGTTCCCTGTGGGTCTATGCAGAATCACTGAGAGATCAAAAGCATGCAGATCACATTGGCATATTTGATTTTCCTCTCAGTCTACCCACTATATAGCATTAAGTTTATGGTGCACATTGGTGAAATGGAGTACTTGCTAGCCATTATTATTCAAACCCTATGCCAGAAGAGACTCACTTCATGCCACAGTGCTATGTGATGGACAGCTTTTCTTCCATGAAGCATCTTTTATTACACTATTTTTATATAGACATTCTTGACCTACCACAGCTTGCCACAAAAGCAGAATCTGGTACAAATGCTTTATTGATTTCTGCCAATACTGAAAACCCACTCACACAAAATACCTAAGGGTGGAGGCTTCTGGGTACATGTTAGGAAAATAAAACCATTTCTTAAGAGAGTTTTCTCAAGAGGGTCTATTGCAATAATGGACCACTTTTGATAGGTTCAAAGCAAATCCACCTGAATTTGATTTCCCAGTGACTAGCGTTGTATTCATTTTGTTGTCATTCCATAAAACCATTGCCAATAAATCATTGCTTCAATGTTATAAAGTTTTCCATATGTTTTCTTTCAGGTTTTGCAGTTTGAGGTCTTATGCTTAAGTTCAATCCATTTTGTGTTGCTTTTCATATAAGTGTTTGATAAAGGCTCACTTTCATTATTTTACATATGGATATCCAGTCTCCCACCCTTTGTTGAGAAGACTACCCTTTCACATTGATTATTCTTGCCATTATTGTAAAAAATGAGTTAACTACACATGCATGAAATTTTTGGTCTATGTATCTGTCTTTATGTCATTATCATACTCTTTTGATTATTATAGCTTTGTAATTTATTTTTAAATCAGTTAGTGTGATACCTTCAGCTTTGTTCTTTCTCAGGATTGATTTGACTATTTGTAGTCTTTTATATTTGCATAAAAATGTGGAATTGGTTTTTCTATTTCAGGAAAACCATATCTTTTTATTTTCTATGCATTAAAACTCATGTATAGCTAATCTTCCATTGGAGTCTACTCATAACAGGGGAGAGACAACAACTTAGTTAAGTATCTGGTTAACACTGATGTGTTGCTTGAATATAATGATTCTTTAATGTATTTAGAGCCCTGAAAGCTAATGGAGAAGTTATCATTGAAATCCCAACAAAAGCTTGTGAAGGACAGGAAAATGCTATCAAATCCCTGGAACATGTGCAATTTGAAGCAACAATTGAATATTCCCGAAGAGGAGACCTTCATGTCACACTCACTTCTGCTGCTGGTAAATTCATTTTAAGCTTCAAAAATGTTTTCTAAGCCATTTGTTTATAAATTGAATGATTTCCAATCAATGAGTGTTTTGCGTATTTATAGAACTAAATCTCCTGATAGCTATTTTCAGGTCTTAAAAAAATTATGCCTATTTTTTATTTTTCTTTATTCAGAACTATGCCTTTCTCATTTACACTGATTCAGAGATAAGTAGAGAAAGAGGTCTATTCCAGAATTACATGTTTTCAAATTGTGTTCAATTTACCAGGTCACTGATGTGTCATTCTGTTATCTCAGGTCATACATAAGTGAAAGTTACTCTGATAACTAATTAACAAAACTGACATATTTCAGATTCACATTCAGTGACTCAGTTGAAAAGCTTGAAATTATGGCCCATGAAAGAGGGTTGAGATAAATAACACATTTCTCCTAATGATATAATTAAGACCATGTAATGTGATATTTGCCTTTTACCAAGAAGACACTAATCCAAATGAGATGTGAATGGGGGCAAGTTTGTGGACCATAAACCACAATCTAACTGGGAGATGCTATCTCAACATTCTGTCATGATTTAGTAGGATTCAACTGACTAAGTTCAGTTTTTTTGGATGATGTATGGGGACAGTTGAGCTATCTCCATAAACTCTATATTGAATATCAACTTCCTAGAGCTTTGGAGTGAGCACTGTTAATTTTGGAGTTACTTTCTTGATATCTTGGATTTGTCATGAAATATTAGTGGAATCCTTTTTCACTGAGGATCCTATAATTCATTTCACCCTTTAACTTAACAAGAAATATTATTTACTGATCAATAGAGAGCTTGGATTTGAAAAGTTAGAGTTACTCCTACTACTAGTTTTTATATAGCAAGAGATATTAAATTACTATAACATTTTTTAATGTTTATATTGATTATAGACTAGGGCACCTATTGAATTTTTAAGATCTTCTCTTATGTTTCAAAATTATTGTTTCACTGAAATGTATTTTAAGTCTTTGACTCTCTTCTTTAAAATAGTTTGAATATTAATATAATCTGAGTTCTCCTTATTCAAATAAACCTTAATCAATATATTCATCCATTCTTCATTTTTCTATAATATTTATTGAGAATTTTTTTTTACTTTTCCTTGCCCTCTCTTAGAGAATTTATTATGTGTCAGGCAATGTACTAAGTACTATGGATAAAAACAATTTTTGCTTGTGAATGTTTCAATCCTGGCCTTACACTAAAAAAGAAAATGAAGACAGCTAATCTCTCCCAGCTTTCATCCTCAGTTATCAGATACTATAGATATATCCTACTATCAGAGATGTTAAGACATTCATCAACTTATGTGTGTTGCATGAAAATAGGAACCAGCACCATACTGTTGGCTGAAAGAGAGCGGGATACATCTCCCAATGGCTTTAAGAATTGGGACTTCATGTCTGTTCACACATGGGGAGAGAATCCCATAGGTACCTGGACTTTGCAAATAACAGACATGGTAAGTATGAATGAAAGGATATAGAAATGCAGCTCACTTTTAAACACTTTGAAATACTTTTAAGTTTGGTATCATCATTAATCAAGGTCCTGAGAAACTTTAATTGCTCCCTAGCAGGACTAAGGAAAACGTGTAGTGTTCCAAGCTTAGCCCACTTGGCAAAATGGTTACAAACAAACAAATAAACAAAAGGTTAGGAACCATATAAGAAGAAAGAAAAGATGTGTTAATACTCAATGTGACAGATTATGAAACAAATCCCGTGTCAGAAGGTAGCTAACCTCATGACCCACAATCAAAGTATTCACAAAGATAATTAAATGCTAGACCAGCTTTGCTCTGACACTTGACTGGGGTCACATGAAGTAAGTCTTACAAATATTTTCTACATTGACTATTTTGAAGTAGTGTTCTTACTAGACAAGATATCTCGTTTGACTTTTTTGTTTTGTTTCAGTTATGAAATAAACTGAAAAGCATTTCTCATGTCTCTCTGACTCTGTTTACTAACCCTCTTTTGTATCTTTCTAAACCTGTAACACAGTCACAAAAATAAAACAAGGAATGTCTGAGCAAAAAATCAAATAAATACACCTAAATTATTTAATTTTGCACCATTTATCCAGAATTTTCTCCAGGTGAACATGTAAATGAATAGTGTGTGGGGTCTGAATTCTCTCAAAGTAGAAGTATTGTAAGTTTCAGCAGTACCAGATTTTAATGTCTAGATAATTTTTTAAAAAGAAATTATTTTAAATAATTAACTTGAAGTTGTCAATTAAATTAGACAAACTCTATAAACATTTCTTCCCCTCCCCCTTCTGAAAATAACTTTCTCCTAAAGACTATCAGAATGGTGATTTGGAATTGGAAATTATGAAAATTCCTGTTCTCATAGAAGAATAAGGAAATGCTCTTAATAGATGGTCCTATTTGCGAACTTGACCTTCATTCTTGAGCTCAATTTCACCATCAGGAAACTAAGGAAACCTGTTTTCGAAGATGGAACACTATCACAAGTCCAAAAATCTGACTTTACACTTTTAGGGTTTTTTCAGATACTTTATACTTCAGCACATTACTTTTAAAGTAATTGTTGAGCTCCTGAAAATTACTACCTTTCCCACAATGTACAGGTTTTAAGGACTAATTAACATTGAAGGCTACTTATACCATAGAGGCTGATGTTTTATCCCAATGGAATGTTACTGGAAGTGGGATAGTTGGTAAATATAGCTATTTTTGGAAGGTACAGTCAACTTTTCAAGTAGTCTACACACCAATGTAGGAAAAGAGATTCATACAGAGAATGCTACTTTTTCAACTAAATGAAGCTATTAATCAGTTTTTAATTCCTTGAATTTGTAAATCAATTTTTTAAAAAATTGTGTTGAAGTAAAATTGGTTTATGATGTTGTGTAAGTTTCAGATGTGTAGCATTGTAATTCAACATCTGTGTATACTACATGATCACCACCAAAAGTCTAGTTTCCATGCACCACCACAGAATTAACTCTCTTTATCCATCCACTTCACTGGGCCCAGCCTCCTTCTGGTAACCACTAATGTGTTCTTTGTATCTAGGAGTTTGTTTTTGTTTTGTTTTGTTTGTTTTTGCATCTTTATATTCTCTGTATGAGTGAGATAATTTGGTATTTATCTTACTTGGTCTGACTTACTTCACTTAGCATAATTCCCTTAAGGTCCATAGTTTCACTGTCAATCTTCATAGTAAAAGTGAATCCAGTGATTTACTTCTTTGTACAGAGAACTGTACCCATGGAATGCACAGAATTTTAAATTGAACTTTAACCATGAAATCTTTTTTAGATATCTTAACTTTGCTTAATATTAGTCGGAACACACACTAAGATTATGTATGCTTATTTATTAGTCTGGAAGAATGCAAAATGAAGGCAGGATTGTGAACTGGAAGCTGATTTTGCATGGAACGTCTACCCAGCCAGAACATATGAAACAACCTCGTGTGTACACATCCTACAATACCGTTCAGAATGACAGAAGAGGGGTGGAGAAGATGGTGGATTCAAGGGAGGTCTGTGTGGCTCTGTATTTCTTAGCATGCTCCTTTTTGAACTGTAGTCGACAATGCAGTGAGGGAAACTACACTTAACTGTCTGACAGTGAGTGAGTCAAACATGAGTGGGGAGGAGGTGGCAGGAAAGGATTAAACTGTTTTATTTTCTATAGGATGAATCCCTATTATTTTTTAAATTTATTCTTTTAGACAGTAATTAATATTAAAGTTAATGAATTCAAAATTACTAAATTCCCTAAAGTGAATTAACGCATTTATGATGGCTATTAAATTGTAAGAACTGCAGTTTTGCATGCTAGTATAGACCTATCTTGTGAACTGGCTTCATTTTTAAGCATCTTTACACTGTCTCATTTAACCAGTAATCCAAAGAAAGGATAGCTATTAGTATGTCCATTTTATAGAAAGTAAACCAAGACTACGTGACCAAATTCTGTCAACCTCTTTATTAACTCCTTAATAAAGGAGTTTCTTGGAAATGTCACGCTACAGAATTACGGAATCATAGACTCTCTCAGAAAATTTCAGAGGATGGCCAAAGTCAGACCCTGTGTCTCAGTCTCCTGAGACTTCTAACTTCCCTTTATCAAACAGTGGGTAAAAAATACATTTAAAAAAATCTCTATCCCCCTAGAATCCCACACAGTGGCTAACAGAATTTCTCAAACGACCTTCACTGAAGTCAGGCTTTGTGCTGGGTGTTTGGAGGACGCAGCATTTATTCAGAAAAGCTGTAGATTAGTATATGAGGTCTCAACTCAGATTCTGGCCTTATTCATGTGTTGGAAAGCGGTTCCCCACCCTTTCCTCCTCACCCCGGTGATCCATGCCAGGTGTCTTCATTTCCGTTGAAGGAGGCATCTTTGGGTATTTTATCCCTTGGGTGTTCCTTATAAGCATGAGAAGGAAACTTTGATTGTCAAAATGATGAAATATTTCCACAATGGTTAACAAAAAGCTGTTTCTCTGATCTCTTCAATGCCACCCCAGTACCCAGCCAACGTGTTTATCTGTCCCCAGGTCCCATATCGCCCTCACAGCTGAAAGGGAAGCACCTGCCAGAGGGCGGGATCCTAGGAAACTGCTCCCATCTGACAGCATTGTTTGTGCCTTCTCTATGAGTTATTAAATGTCTTAATATCAGCTCCTTTCTAAACCATGGATGGAGAGGGAAGGGAGTACAGTGTTAAGCTGTTTAGTTTCCACAGAATGAAACCCTATTTTTAAAAATGTATGCTTTTATCCAGAATTCAGAATTTCGAAATTAATGAATGAATCAAAACTTTTTAAATACTCTGGCAAGTGAGAGGAACGAGTCAATGTGAGCACTTACTTATATCAGCATCTCATTTAGTCTTCAAACCCACCAGAAATGGAAGTATTCTGATTTCCATGTGACAGATAAAGTTCGGGAGATTAAAAGATAGCAGAGCACATCAGTAAGTGAAAAAATGCCTGAGTTAATGTGACCTCAAGCCTTGTGCTTTCTCACCTTCCCAAAATGCCTCTCCAGGAACAGGTCATAGGCCTGCCTGGCCCAAAATAATGAGCTTTCTTCTCTTTGCCGGTGGCATTCTGTGCTTTAGGAGCAGCCCACACAAGAGATCCTGAATGAGAAGCCCCCAG
This sequence comes from Scalopus aquaticus, assembly GCA_004024925.1. Taxonomy (NCBI): domain Eukaryota; kingdom Metazoa; phylum Chordata; class Mammalia; order Eulipotyphla; family Talpidae; genus Scalopus; species Scalopus aquaticus. The sequence goes on from PVIJ01003141.1 coordinate 96,107, forward strand.
CATCAAAGAGCCCCAGCCTCAGCAGCCTGGGGGGCAGAAGGCATGATGTAGCAGAAGGAGCCCCCTCTGAGGCCATGCTGCGTCTCCTACAAAGTGCTTTCAGCAAAAACGCATCCCCAAAGCAACCACCAAAGAAGTCTCCAAGCGCAAAGCTCAACATCCCTTATGAAAATTTTTATGAAGCCCTGGAAAAGCTGAACCAACCTTCCCAGCTTAAAGACTCTGAGGACAATCTATATAACGACTATGTTGATGTTTTCTATAACACGAAACCTTACAAGCACAGAGATGACCGGCTGCTGCAGGCCCTGGTGGACATTCTGAGGGAGGAAAATTAAAATGCGTATATGGTCCTGAGTTGGAAATATTCCTGCTTCTTCCTTCCCCTTAGATTTTGCCTGTATCTGATGTGGTTGTTTTTGTCATTGCTTCTTATGCTTATAATATCCTTTGTGGTAATTTTCTTTTTCTCCCCAAGAACGTTTGAAAGGGACAAGCTCAAGTAGTAAATCCATCTTCCTGAACTGATCATAGCTCATTCAAAATGTGTCTTCCCTGCCTGCACAAGTAAACTAGTTTGTTTTTTTCTGCAGCCACAGTTCACACGTGGTCCTCACACTACATTAGAACCCCTTTTGGACTCCCCCGTTTCATTTCTTAAAAGAAAAGGTGTAACCTAGGTAGTAGGTTAATTTGAAAAAGTAATCTGAAAAGAGAAGAGAGATGAAACTGTTCCTATATCTCATCCCCTGTCTTTGCCATGTGGCTATTAGAATTTTGATGCCAAGGCACAATTTGGAAAGTCTAATGAAAGATTCGTAATTAGAACCATATTCTGGGCCTTTCTACTCCAAGCTACCATTCATTCAGGGGGTGGCCATCTGGTTATCTGGGAACAAAGATCAGAGGTTTAAATACAGAACAGAACTGGAAATATGTGATACCAGATTTGAACAATCCTAGAACTCTCTTTGCCCGGTGTGCCTTCATGGATTTAAAGGTAGCAATGACTCAGGCTGTGTGCTGGTCTTCCTCTGCCTTCCCTCCTGAAGGTTTTCCTCATCTGTCTAATTTCTCAGCCACAAACTAAATACTGAGAGAACCGCTTCTACCCTTTTCTTAGAACAAACCTACACTTGGGACTTGGCAAATTCCTACCCATGATTTTTTTAAATAATCATAACAGGAAACCACTCAACAGAAAAACCAATATAATGACAGGAAAATATTCATAATGAAGAGAGTCAATTAGAGGTAGTTTGAAAATCATATTATTAGAACAGTTTTTATCTGTCTTTGAAATTGGGTTCATTCTTGGACACTAGAGACCCTTCCTTATCTTATAGCTGAGAGCATCCAAATTCTCACCCAATTGCTCCCAAGCTTTAACTCAGAGGATACGGACTGGCAGCTCACCGACTGTCTTTGTACCTCAGGTAGATTTTGCTTGGAATGTGAAATGTTTATGAATGAGTGATTATTGAACACACATGATTTCATATAAAATCCAACTCTCAGACATATCTTCCCCCTGACAACAGCTGGCTGGAGCTGAAGAGCAGCTGCCCAGGTCAACTCAATGCCAGGTCCTGTGGCACCTGCTCATACTGCCCACAGCGGCCACTGCACTTGTGAGCGATGCACAGGCGTCGGATTGTACCCACTCCTGCGCCGAACGAGCATGTAAAATGTGTAACCGCATTAGGGAAAATGTCCATAACTCCTTTCAGCAGGATCCTATAATAATGATGATGATGATGATGCTGATGAGCATTTTCCATGATCTAAATTTATAAACCCAAAATGGTATTTTTAGACCCTTGGAAGTACATCTGAAATCCAGTTTGACACGTTCGTTTAATCTCACCTAACCTACAGATGCTCATTATACTAATTCACAAGCTGTCAACCCCCAGCCTCCTATTCTCTACATGTTCTCAGAACTTTCGTTGCCTACAATTGTCCCATGAATGTGCTGTCCGCAATCTTGCCAAGACATTTGAATTCCATAAGGCCACATGTGCCGTTGAACTGGACCAGGAAGAAAGCAAGAGTCAATCATTTGCTTTGGTTTGAAGTGTAGGTGGCAATGTTAACCCCTATTCTGCTTTCACATCCGATTCCACCATTTGACCTTGGGCAGAATGAGGGGATCTCCAAAGTAATACCTGTGATGATTAGAGGATGTTCTCTTTATGGAATTGCAATTTCACTGTGTCCTTGAAGTTTCACATGGTATTTGAAAATATATAACGTGTTGGATATAATTTTGAAAATTGCAGCACATCAAAAAGCATTAGCTCTGAGAAGTACCAGAGAGTTATTAGATAAAATTTCAACTGAAAAAAAAAAAGCTAAGGCCCAAAGAAACCAGTAAGTAGTAATAATTGAAAACGCATCCTTTCCTCACTTTTAATCTAGTGCTAAATGTATGAAGCTTTCTTTTTCATCCTTAACAGTATCTTTTCCTGGTTAAAACCCCAACCGACTCATTGGATTCTAGCCAAAGGTTCACTCTAGAGAAGCTTTAATACTTAAGTGAAATTCATGTTTGGATGTTTCCAACTTGGAGTATTTTGTTCAGACATAAAATATTTTTGACAGTCTTTCCTAGTGCCTGTGTGGATTTTGCGAAAATGTAAAAGAGGAAACTTATATAATATTTCCCTTGGAATTTTAAACTATATTTTCTTTACAGGTATTTATAATGTACCAATGCTTTTAACAAACAACATTTTAAAAGGCATAATAAATTATATTAAAGAACCAAAATTTTCCTGAAAATGAGAAAGTTTCATCCAATAAAATATTTTTGAAAGGCATGATCCTCTGTCAGTGAAAAAAAATGTGTAATATGTATGTGTTGTGATTTTAGTGCCATTTGCCTAATAGCCTAATACAATGTGTAGTTGAGTTTCTCATGCATTCTTAAGGGTACTTCCACATTATATACACTTGATGTATTAACCAGAATATGTAAAATATGCTTATAAATCAGAAAAAAATAAATGGTTTCTCACTAAATCAAAAAGAAAAAAAAGCTCGTGTTTCCAACAAAAGCAGTATCTTCTCTTAGTTATTGTGTTTCCCAAATGGACGGTACAAAACAAATGTTGAAGTTTTACATTAAAACACTAATTCGTTTTTAGAAAAATGGGCTTTCTAGGAGGCAGTTTAAGAACGCACTTGAATAGATATATTTCATTTTACTCTACAGCGCAGTTTTTCACTTTCTTGATAACACACAAATTTGTGGGGCTGAGCCTTAACTGAAGTATTAAGGAAAAAAAGAGCAAAATTACGGGATCTTATTATTGTGAGATGAATTATTTGTGACTATTCATCATGACTTTGTTCAGAGGACAGGGTACAACACTTAAGCAGTAAGTTCCACCCAGACTCCCCCCCATCGACACCCAACCTTCATCCACACTCCTCCTCAGGCACATACTTTTCTACACTGCTTCAGACCTCCATCCCTGGAATTTCCATGCACTTTTTCAGAATATGACCTTCTTACTCAGGGACATTGATTTTCCTTCCTACTCAATTGCTTTCTCCTAAGTCATAATTGTTCCAGCCATCTTCAAAGTCTTTCCACCAGAAGGGTTGAAGATGGGTCTCTGTTTTCTTTTGAACATTCACTCAGTATTGATTGGATTACCCATGTGTAGGTTAGAAGTGAAAACACAAATACGCATGTCCCAGGGATAAACATTAATTGTTAAATGCAGATTTAAACCTTAAGAAGAAAGAGAAATGTTTTCCTTACCGCCTCATAATTTTGCAAGACTATAGCACATGATGATGATGATGATTTACTCTACTTTGTTATATCATATACCTCAATTCTGATCCCAGAACTAATCAAAGACCTTGCCAAAGCTTTGAAAAAAATTTTAAAGGACTTTCTTATCTTAGTTCCCTTTGAAAGCAGAACATCACGTAACAGATGACCTGTGTACTGGTAGTTTACTTAGGGGGTAATAGCAGGGATCAGAAGTCACTCACAAGTACCCGTGAACCACATGGGGTGACACTCAGGACCAGCTCAGGACCTCTCAGACTAGAAGGGACATTTCAGCTGATAATGGCATTGGTAGAAGGTAATCAGAACAGACAATTATGTCCCCCTGTTTCACTCATTCCCATCCCAGTCAACGCTTTGATACTTCCATCAACCTCTCTCAGAAGTCAGATGTGACCTTGGAGTAAGGGACGGAAACTTGATTCCACTAATAGAAAGGAAACTCTTAACAGAAACAAAGTTCTATTTAAAAAATAATAATTTTAGTTCACCTAGGTTTTAACTTGCAATTTGTACGTTTGGAGCATTTGTATTGCCTGTATGTATTAATAGTTCCATACAAGTAGTACATCAGGATGATTCTCTCATTAGCTATGGACAAGGAGGTGATTATAGTCATTATGTGTCCCCCATTCTGATGCCACATGTCAGAATGGCAGGAAAATGCTTTCTTGATTTCTATTCTGGTGTCAACCATGGTGCTACTTCCAGACAATGTTCCTGGAACTCCACAGAACACTTTCTCTTGCCTCCCCACCCACATATGTTCCACCTCCACATACCCCCAAAAAGTAGGTAACTTTCTTGATTATTTGACTTGGGAGGAGGACATAAACTCAAAGGAATTCTTGTCCATGGAAGAGGGTAGGAGAAAACATTCTCATCTTTGTTCCTCTGGTCATGTTCCCTTCCACTGTCAGGCCCTTTATCTCTTTCCCTGGTAGATAATTTTTAACTTATCTATATGATGTTTTGATGTGAGGGGTGTGACCTCTAGGCTTGATTCTACCTTAAGTTCTATATAGTTCCTTCTTTTTGTGTTATCATTTCCCCTTTTCCAGACATCATCAGGGCCCAGATCAAAGCGTATTCTTGGGGAGGGTCCAATGGTCCCCCTAACTCATAAAGAATTCTTGTTTTACTGCCACATTCATAGAAATGAGTGTTAACTTGAGTGGTTCACAGTAGTGTGAGTGATGCCAGAGGGTTTTGAACAAGAAAATGTTTCTTGGATATTATAGATTTTGTGGGGTTTTTTAAAGGTTTATTTTTATTTATTTGTGCATATAAGAGCTGGTGTGTAGGCCAGAGGTGCAGGGGGTGAGAGGATTCACCAGAGACAGATTTGGGAGCAGAACAGGCAGATCTACTGAAATACCCTGCTGACGGGAGCAAAAATAATCTGAACATGTAACGGTAACACAAAGTGGCTAGGGGTGCAGTTCAAAGTCAGCCACAGTGACTTTGAATTCTGGCTGGACCATCTCCTAGTTTGTGTGTCCTTGAGCAGGTTACTTCATCTCTGGGGCCTTATTTCCTATGTAACAATGAAGTCTACCCCTGATAGGTCTGCTATTAAGACTAAATAAGTTAATGCAGATAAATAATTTAGCATGATACCTGTGCCTAGTGAGTATCCAATAAGTGCTAGTTTTTGTTATTGAGACTGTTGTTCTTATTGTTACTGTGGTGTTGTGAAAAGAAAATGGACTTTAGAGACAAACAGATTTGAGTTTGTAGCTCTTACCCACAAATTCAATAAAGGAGAAAATAATTACAATCAATGAAGAAGAAGGTAGCACTAAATTGTTGCAGGCCAAGATGATGTTGCCCTGGGAATTGTCATTTTAATGTGAAACTTCACCTAAGAGTACGCGGGAAATCACTTAATCCTAGCCAGTGCAGACTGGATGCAATGAGAAAAGAGTTCAAAATGACAGCGGAGATTCCAAGAGCAGTTATGCAAGGCAGAGGAAAGCCAGAGGCAAGAAATGAAGAAAAAGAACATAATGAAATAATTTGTGCTATGTCCAATCATTGTTTGTGTAATATATTGGAGTGCAGTTTTCAAATTGTAAATATTTTATAAAGCGTTGAGAAGTGTTGATGTTTACAACAATGAAAAGCAATGCGTTTTAACTCGTATCACAACACTGAGCATTGTTTCATTGAACTCTCACAACAATTGTAATTGTCCCTATTCTATACATTAGAAAATTGGGGCAATGGGAGGTTACTGTGGCTTGTTTAAGGTCATACAGAGAGCAAATAGGAAAGCTGGGATTTGGAACTGGCAGTAATTCCCAAACCCAGGCTATGTTATGTTAGCAAGACAAAAAGGTGACATAACCTCTTAGAAGAAATTTATAATATGGGGATCAAATGAGTACTATGTGTCTTACACTATCAGTTATTTTCTACTATTTGAAATAATAGAAATAGCTTTCTTTTTGGTATTTATTTTTAGATATTTTACATCATTGTTCATTTTTGTGCAATGTTTGCTTTCTTTCCCCAGGTGTAGTCCCCCTAGAATCCCCATCACCAGTTCCCCCATGCACCATCACCATAGTCCCTTGTGCTCTTCCCTCCCTCGTTTTGGTCCCTCTCCCTCCTCCTTCCCTGAAGAATGTCTCTGATTTATAGCTGTCAGTTTATTTTTGTTTTGTTGTGTTGTTGTTGTTATTTTGTTGTTGTTGTTATTTTCCCCCTGATCTCCTTATTTGGTTCCCCTATATTCCTCCTATAAGTGAAAACATTCGATATTTTTCTTTTTCTTCTGACTTATTTACTGAGCATAATCCCTTCTAGTTCCATCCATGTTGCTGTGAATGGCATGAGTTTGTCTTCTTTGAAATAAAGCCACACACATATGGACAACTAATCCTTGACAAAGGAGCAAAGAATATGCAATGGAATAAGGACAGTTTGTTCAATAATTGGTGCTGGGAAAACTGGATCACCATAAGCAAAAGAATGAAACTAGACTACTATCTCACATCATGCACAAAAATCAACTCAAAATAGAAATAGCTTTTATTAATTGAACGTTTACTACATGTTAAGCCCATATATTCTATATTTTCAAAATGATAAGGTGATAATGTGCGAGAATAAGATATATGATTTCCAATGCTTGCATAATCCAGCAATTGACATGTTTTTATAAACATAGAAACTGCGGCTCAGAGATGTTAAGTCACTTGTCCAAAGTCACACAGCTAAATCAGGATTTTGAAAGTTGTCAAAAGCTCTCAAGCAATGAACAAAGATAATAAGACAAAAACAAACCCTTAGATTCTTGACAACAGAAAGGCATGTACCAGATAAGAAGGGGAATGAAGATGAGTAAAAAGGGTAAAGGGGGTCAACTGTAAGGTTGGAATAGAAACTAGACTTTCAGTAGTGATCATAATGTAGTATATACATATGTTAAAATATAAAACTGTACCTCTGAAACTTATGCTATAAGACATATAATATGCTATAAGCCTCAGGAAAATTAAATAAATAAAAATAAAAAATAAAATATCTTCATCTGACCCATCTTTTCACTATGCCATCCTGCTCTACTTTATTTACTTTCATATTTTTCAAACTGTCCTTTAGGAGGCAAATTTTTACTTCCAGAAACAATTAGATAGATGATCTATTGTTTTGCTGTTTGTTTCAAACTTTGGAAACCCCCAACATTTCAAAGTGAGGGAGGCAGTTGTCCTTGTTAGTCATCACTTCTGGTATAATTTGAAAAGAACCAAAACTCATTTCTTAGGGGAACAAAGATCAACCAATAGTTCAAGTATCTTTTGAATTAAAAAGCACTCCCATCTGATTTACATGTGTTCCAGATTTAGGACTGCCAAAAATATATCGAGAATCAAGTTGTCAATAATCTGGTCAATGACTTCAGTTTTGGGGGTCTATTTATTCTCTCCCCAATCCTTGCCCTTCCTGCCTTCAGACCAAGGTGTGTTTTTTGTGTTCTTTTAAGTAATTTTGTATTACTTAGCTTAGAGAGAGACAGAGAGAGAGAGACAGAGAGAGAGAGACAGAGAGAGAGAGAGAGGGTTCCTTAGTTACAAACATTTGTAAAACACAATGAAAAACTGAGGTTTTCTTTTTAAATTATATTCACCTTTTTGATCTTTTTAAAATTGAGGTAATATTGATTTACACTTTTATGATTTAGAGATATAGGATCACATCCTTCGTGCATGTTACCACACTACACCCATCACCAAGACAACCACCATCCCACTTTCCTCTTGAACCCCACCACCCACCCCCAGTCTCATTTCTATAGTCATATTTCTAGTGTTTGTTATTGGTTTGGTTTGTTTCCCTATGTTTTGTTTTGTTTTCTTTCACTATATTCCACACATAAGTGACACTATCCAGTGTTTGTCTTTCTCTTTCTGCCTTATTTCACTTAGCATGATTGCCTTCAGTTCCAACCATGACAAGAGTTCGTCTTTTTATATAGCTGAGTACTACTCCATTGTGTATGTATACCCAAACTTCATAATCCATTTATCTGCCTTTGGGCACTTCAGTTGTTTCCATAAAGTGGCTCTTGTAAATAGTGCTGCAATGAACAAAGGAGAGCACTTATCCCTTTTAATTAGTAATTTTTCATTCTTCAGGTAGATACCTAGGAGTGGAATTGCTGGATTATATGGTAGATCTATTTTTAATATACTGAGACTCTCCATATTGCTTTCTATGGGGGCTGGACCAGTCTACATTCCCACTAACACCATGCAAGGATTCTTTTCATTCCACAATTACAGAATCTTGTTTTTGGTCTTTATGATATGGGACCATATCACAGGTATGAGGTAGTATCTCACTGTGGTTTTGTTTTTTATTTTTTTATTTTATTTTTTTTATTTATACATACAAGTTGGGGTACAGGCCAGAGGTGTGGGGCGGCGAGAGGGTTCACCAGAGACAGAGCGGGGAGCAGAACAGGCAGATCAGAAATACACTGCTGAGGGGAGCAGCGGGCAAGGCAGGAGAGGTCTGCCGCGCCATGTGGGATTCTCCCCGGCCGGGCGTCGAACTCGCGTCGCCGCTGCAATAGGTACATGACAAAAAGCTCAGCATCACTTACCATCAGGGAAATGCAAATCACTGTGGTTTTGATTTGCATTTCCCTGATGGTAAGTGATGCTGAGCTTTTTGTCATGTACCTACTGGTCATCTATCTGCAAATCTTCTTTGGAGAAGTACCTATTCAGCCCTTCTTCCCATATTTTGATTGGGTTATTGGCTTTGTTGTTGTTGTTGTTGTTGTTGAGTGGTATGACTTCTTTGTATATCCTCGACATTGGCATCTTGTGAAGAGACATAGCAGTGTAACATCCAAGAGTTCAAGACAAAGAAAGAATATTGAAGTTGGCAAGGGGAAAGAAGCAGATAACTCCAGCAGGCTTACATCAAACTTCTTTGAGGAAACACAAACAGAGAATGAAATGAGGTATCCAGAATACTTGAATATAAAAACTGCCTGCTAAGAATAAAATATCATGCCGGACTCCTTCAGATATAAGGGAGAAGTAAAAGCCTTCTCAGATAAACCAAAGCTGAAGGAGCATGCAAACACTAGACTTCCCCTATAAGAAATGTTGAAAGGAACTCTCATATCTAAATAGGAGCAAAGAAAATCCAGAAAAAATACTGAATAAAGAAATAGATAGAATCAAAAAACTAAGGACAAAATGGCAGTAGCAGATCCTCATATATAAGTAATCACCCTAAATGTAAGTGGACTGATCACACCAATCAAAAGGCACAGATTGGGTGGTTGAATTAGAAAACAAAACCCAACTTTCTGCTGTCTCCAGAGAGTATACCTGAACTCCAAAGATAAATATAAGCTCAAAGTAAAGGGCTGGAAAACAATCCTACAAGCAAATGGGACCCAAAGAAAAGCAGGGGCAGCCATACTTACAGCAGATAAAATAGATTTCCAGATAAAAAAGGTAACAAGAAACAGTGAAGGACACTATACAAAGATGAAAGGAACAGTACGTCAGGTAGACTGAACACTCATCAATGTATTCACTTATCTGTTTTGATTATTTTTTTTAATTATATATGTTTATTGCGGTAACATTGGTTCACAACACTGTATATGACTCAGGAGTACAGGTTCATATCTCTTCAACTGTGTGTTACCTCACTCGGAATTTTTCCTTATTGTAGGAGTTCTCAGAAGTAATTTTTAACATGTTGGTGTCTTGTGAAACTTTAAGATGGGGATGCATTTCTCCAGACAGAATCCTATTTTCCAGGACCATCTTCTAGGACCAATGTTCTCTCTGCTCACTTGGGAAGACATTATCTTTGAGCAATCATTTCCCTGCTTGATTATGGCTTCTGTTAAAAATAAAGCTTATAATCACCATGCACCTAATTATTTCTGAGAGATTACAGCTTATGCCTTCTCTTTGCCTCAGTTTCAGATGCTGTAGCACCAGTCAGCTGACAGAAAACAGGTGCCAACTGCTTTTAATGAGTCAGAATCCACCACCAGTGAAACCGTGGAGAGCTGGATCTCATCTTCATGAGGGAAGATGACTCAGATGTGAGCAAAAAAGAGGGAATCCACCCAGTCATTCATGGCCATGCTAGATAGTGATCGATGGCCCTACTTGTTGAGGACAGCTCAATTTATCACTGTTGTTCAAATATAAATTATTACTTCAAAAGTATCTTGCACAATAAAATCCTGATACTAGAGCACAGGAATGGACTGCCTTTCCTGTGGCTTGCAGATGATAATACACTTTCCCAAATAGTTTTCTTTCAACTCAGAGAGTATCAGTATTGGAAAGAGTTATCGGCTTTTCTATAATTTTCTACACTTTAAAGGAATTCTAGGAAGGATTCTGGGAAAAGTGTTTCTCCTTAATAAAATGAAATGCAGGGAAGGAATCCCTTATACTTTTTCAACCAGAACTCATTGTGTGTGTTTGCAATGTCTGAGATTTTGCCAACCACCTTGGCACCTTTCTTTTGTATGGCAAGTCCATTTCTATAAGAATCCCCCAATTCCATTAACTTCAGGTCCTCCAAAATCTGAATTTGCCTCCTATATATCTCTGATCTAAGCCACCAAGTCTGAGACTTCTATCCCATATGTATCTTTCAAATTTACCCAGTTTTTCTCATCTCCATGGCCACTGTTAGGGTCCACACTGCCGTCTTTCAATATTTCATACTGTGATGCTGCATGTTTCATATCTTATCACATACTCTCTTCTTTAAAACCCACTGTAGGATAAGACTAAATATTTAAACTGGTTTGGAGGTCCTGGAAAATTTAGTCCTTACCTGTGTCTATAGCTTCGTATCATCTTACTATCTTAACTCATCTCTGAGTATAGTACACTAGCCTTCTTTTGTTTACTTCAGTACCCAAAGGTATTCCTGTAGACAGGCTGTTCTGCCAGAAAATGCTCTTTTTCCATTTTTTTTCTAATTAATTCTTTACTATTTGTCCTTCAGAGCTCAGTTTTAAAATTCCTTCCCCAGGAAAGGCTGATGACCACTGAGCAGGTTAAGTAAGAACTTCTGTCATATGCTCCCAGAGAGCCTTTATCACAAGGACAGTCACGTCACTGTTTGGTGTCTGTCCCTCTTGATGAAATGGAAATTTCATTACTATCTCTCATGTTGACTTCTGAATCCTCAAAGATTAGAACATTGTCTTGCACTAAGGTAGATATTTGGTACTCAGGAATGTTTTGTTGAAGATCTGGTTTATTTGCAGGTTGATAAAAAGTGTTAGAAATTAAAAATTGGGGAGCCCAATTCACACTTATCAAGCAGTATGGATTCCTAGTGTTAGCATTTCCTTTGTAGGGATGCAGCATAGTTACTGGTTCTCAGTTGAGTCAAGGTGCGTCAGTTTCCATGCTGATTCATTCACTTAGCTACTGGGTAACATTGGATGAATGACATTACCTTTCTAGGTCTCAGTTTCTGCATCTGTAAATGGAAAAAGTAATTATACTGACCTTATAAGGTAGGTTTTTTGATTAGTGGCACATGCTAGTCAACCATAAACTGTATGTTAGGTGCTTTATAGAGTCAGAATCAGAGGAATGTGCTACCTGGACATGGCCTTCACCCTCACTGATAATTGTTTTAATTCAGCTTTGTATCCCCAGTTCTAGCACAACATCTGTCTATAGCTTAATCTATATTTGTTGGATTATCTAGTATCGTTCTTTACTTTCCTACTGATTTATTATACAGTTGAGATGAAAGTGCCAGTGAGGAGAAGTAGAAAAGAGGAATCATGGCTTATATTCAGGAAGAACTCACATGGTGGCAGGCAGGATGCCGAGTGTGGCTCATGGATTGTTTCACTTAATATTGATTCCATGATATAAATCCACTTGTTATTATCCCCATTTTATAGAAAGAGAAAAAACAGCACAAACAGGTGAAGTCACTTGGTCCTGCTCACTTAGCCAGTTAGTAGTGAAGATACACATGTAATCTCATCATACTGACAGCATCTTTAAGTTAGATCAAACCTGAGATGAGAATTCAGAATCCCAGGAAGAAAGGAAATGAGGAGTGAAATTCAAAGCTCAGAAAGAGAAACACTGACATCAGAAAAGCAGCAGGAAAAGATCTCTCTTATCTGGCTATTTTCATCCAGCTGCTTATCTACGAAGCTCCTTTCCCCATCTTCTGTTTCTGTGTCCTCTGTCAGGTAACAACAGACTTAACTATTTCAGGCTATACAGAGTTTTTCAACTCTACCTTGCATGTCATCAGCTGAACCACTAAATCCTAAAAATACCATGTAATTTATGTATTTTGATAAGGATATGCACTTAAAAACCAAATTACAGTTTGCTAATTATTCTTAATACTGTTTTCAAAATATCTTGATGAAATAACATAATAAAAGATAAAAAAAGCCATATGTCAGATTATTAAACACAGGAAAGCCAGACAGAAGACAAGTATCTGAGATCAAAAGAGCAAGTGCATGTGACACAGCTAAGCAAACAGTTTCCCTAGGAGACCAAGCACTGCATGCACCATCACATGTCAATAACCAAGTTCAACAGTCTTCAGTGCACATGAACAAGGTGTTAAAGAGGTTTTTAAAAGTTTATTTCTTCTTTTAGACGTCTCTGAATTATTTATGTGCCTGTTACTGACATTATACTCAATGTTACTGTCAAATCAGGAGGTCGACTTAATCTTTTGCAGACTACATTTACTTGGTAAAGCTTCATGATATTCACATACAAAATTCCCCAAGAATAATTAATTGGGGCAGCATTTCTTAACTTTTTGGGAGGATGAGATTGAGTCCCTTTTACACTCAGTATTATTGAGTACCCCAAAGAACTTTTGTTGATGTGGATTCTATCTATTAGAACTTTCTATACTTAAACATAAAAATAAAAAAAATCCATTCACTCCAAAATGGCAATAATAAACCCAATGCATATTAACATATTTATTTGAAAAATAACTGTTACCAAAACAAAAAGTGAGAATTGTATTGTTTTAAATTTTTGTAAATATCTTTAATGTCTGACTTAATGCAAGAAAACTGGATTTCTGCTATCTACTTTGGCATTCACCTCCTACAAAATGATGGCTTGATTAGGTTTATGTAGAAGAGAGAAAAGTGTGTTACTTGAAGAAGAAAATGTATCCTCACATATACACACCTAAAAAATGAAGGAGTATATTTATGGACACCAAGACTCAAAAAGTAGTTTCTTGGGCCTCCCCGGTGGCGCAGCGGTTGAGTGCTGCGCTGTGGAGCTGTCGGCAGCGGCGACGTGAGTTCAACGCCCGGCCGGGGAGATTCCCACATGGTGCGGCAGACCTCTCCTGCCTCGCCCGCTGCTCCCCTCAGCAGTGTATTTCTGATCTGCCTGTTCTGCTCCCCGCTCTGGCTCTGGTGAACCCTCTCGCCGCCCCATGCCTCTGGCCTGTACCCCAGCTTGTATGTATAAATAAAAAATAAATCTTTAAAAAAAAAAAAAGTAGTTTTTTAAAGAGGGCCTCCCCGGTGGCGCAGTGGTTAGGCGCTGTGCTGTGAAGCTGCTAGCAGCAGCGACACAAGTTCAACGCAAGTTCGACACCCAGCTGGGGAGATTCCCACGTGGTGCGGCAGACCTCTCCTGCCTCATCTGCTCCCCACTCTGTGTCTGATGAACCCTCTCTCTGCCCCACGCCTCTGGCCTGTACCCCATCTTGTATGCATAAATAAATAAATCTTTTTTAAAAAAGTAGTTTCTTAAAGAATAAATAAAATGTAGACGATGAAATCATATCAATAAACTTTCTGCATGCTTTTAAACTAAAACCCATTGGTCTCTCTTGCACTTTGAATGGAAGTTTTATCCTTACTTAATTTTGTAACAATATGTCAGTTATTTGAAAATTTTATTTGAATGAGATATGCAGACATGACAAATGTTGACATAGTTCGTCAGACAATATGTTTTTAAAATGGCATTAGTGAATATGATAATGTCACCACAAAGTCTTTAAGTATTAAGAAGTTGTCTAGCTCATGGTAGGTACAAACTTTTCAAAATTTTAACTTCACTGGAAGCTCAAATTTTATCATTAGCAACACATGCTGGCAGTTGCTTTTCTTAAAATGATAGGTTCACTTTATTCATTTTCAAGAAAATTTCTGCCAAATACCCAGGTCAAAATAATCATGTTTGTCAGCCTTTTTTTTTTTTTTTTTTTTTGTGAAAGTGATAAATCATGAAAAAAAGCAGGTAGCTCAATTTGCAATTCCGACAGTTGCACAAATGCTCTTCTTGAGCTATCATGGTAATTTAATATATGGCAAGGTGCTTTATATATATTTCCCATTTTGTCATCTAAATTATTGAAAGGACACACTCAGGTATCAACATTTGCTTTTTGGTGCTGTACCATTGTTCCTGCTGTTGATTTCCTAGCTGTGAGCACATGATGGTGACACACACATGCAATGACTACTAGTAGAGCTGTGTACAGCTGTCTTGACTCTTGTGAAGATGCATTATCAATGCAAATAGCAACAAAGAGAAAAAGGCAAATAATATCAAAATTATTATGAAAACAGTTTGGGTTCTGAAGACACCCTTAAAGAGTCTAAAGGGCTATGGAACTCCCAGGGGTCAGTGTATACATTTTTTTTAAGATTTGTTTATTTATGCATACAAGAACTGGGGTGTAGGCCAGAGGTGTGTGTGTGGAGGATGTGAGATGATTCACCAGAGACAGAATGGGGAGCAGAACAGGCGGATCTACTGAAATACACTGCTGAGGAGAGCAGCAGGTGAAGCAGGAGAGGTCTGTTGTGCATGTGGGAAGCTCCCTGGTGGGGGATCAAACTTGTGCTGCAGTGGCTGTGGATAGCTTCATAGTGTGAGACTTAACCCCTTGCACCACCACGGAGACCTTCAGTGTATACTCGAAAGGACTCTTAGAGAAGACTTTAAAACTGCTGTTAGAGAATTTTAAATACCAACGAATATTGTTCCCTTTACACAAACCCATGTGATACAGTCTGAAACCAGGGAGGACACTGCAACAGAAATGGTCCTGTTGAAATACCCTTGAGAACAGGCTACCATATCCCAGTTCACCCAATCCTGGCATTAAGGTAGTAACTGCCATTATGGCTAGAAAAGCACAGATACAGCCATTCCTCCTTAACAATATGATCTTTAATGAAGATGTCATGAAGGCTGAGAAAAATTAAACTTATGATATCAAATCAAACTTTTAAATTTAAGTATATTTTCCAGCATGAAGAATATTTATTTTAAAATAATGTCAGTGCAAATATAAACACAGCAAACTCTGCCTCATTGTAGTCATCTTTTAATTGCCAAGCTGTTCACAATGGGACATTGACATTTGGATAGTGTCTGTGATTGTAGGATTCTGGTCCTAAAAATCTTCTCCCCTCTAGTCTTACCATGATTCAATTTTGTCTACAGACCTGCCTCCACGGGCGCTGGCATCTCCACTCCCATTAAACCACTCCAGTATGAGCTACAGATAACTGCAAAATTATCTCCAACATCAAAATTATAGGTAATTGCAAAAGTGTATATATGTAATTCCTCAAAATTTAATTTTTAAGTGTATATACTTCATCAAGTAAATTTTTATTCATTTTCATGACTATATAAATTAATGCAAATTAAGGACTTACAAGATGTCCTCTCCAATGTGAATGGATTTATAAATGCTATTGTTAAATGTCACATTCTCATTTTATAAATATAAAAGGAAATATTGAAAACTAAGGAACCTAGATTGGGTGGAGGTTAAATCTCATTAATATTTTTAATACACTGCCTGTTTTGCTCTTGATCATCCACTTTGTGAGGTATTTCTGATTTTTTAAAGCCAATTGCCAAGAGTGATGAGAAAGTAGACTTACTCATTAACTGTAAGAACATTCCCTGGTATCAGAAGTTAATAAAAATTCATACATTTTGGCCCTATAATATTACTCTAAGAAAATGTTCTAAGGAAATAATTAGAAATTTTGACCAAAAATTTATATTCAAAGATGTTCTTCACAAAACAGGCATAATACTGAAAAAACTGGAAGAGGTTAACTAACTGAAGAATACATAAATAAATCATGATACATCTGTGAAATAGAATGCTAGCATCATTAAAATGAGGTAGACAGCTTCATAGTATAAAATTATTCATGACAATATAATTAATATATTTTATAATATAATTTTATAATAATTATAACAATTGTTATAACATTAAGTGGAAGAATAAAGAATATTGAATTTAAATATATACACACTGTGATAAAATATAAGAACAAAGACTTGAAAATAATGGAATTCTTCGACTACTAAATTAGAAAATAATTTTAATGAATATAACAAAGGTCAGTTAAACTGTGGGGAAATGGATATTCACATATGTGAGTATTATAACTTGGTATACATTTTTGTAGAGCTCTTTGGCAATGTGAAGTGTTAAAATATGAATTTTATTTACCCAGAAATTCTAATTCTAGAAGATTTTAAGGAAGTTATTAATGGTGTTTTAAGAGATTGTGTTATTCACACAACTGAATAATAAATTGACATCAAAATGAAGTTTTTAAGAGTATATTCAATGATAAGGAAATGTGAAAATTTGTTCAAGGTGTACTGCTGAGTGGGGAAAACACAAAGACACACACTACATACAGTGTTGAACTCCTTCTTTACACCAGTCGTAATAATTATCTCAAAATGGATTAAGACTTACGTGTAAGAACTGAAACTGCAAAATTCCTAGAAGAAAATGGGAAAAGCTCCTTGACATCAATCTTAGCAGTGATATTTTGGATCTGATACAACTCACAAGCAAAGAAAGTAAAAATCAACAAGTGGAACTACATGAAACTAGAAAGTTTCTGTGCAGAAGGAAAAGTAAACAAAATGAAAAGACAACCTACAGAATGGGAGAGAATATAAGCAAATCATATATCTTTTAAGGGGTTAATATCTGAAATATTAAGAAACACATGCAACTCGACAGCATAGCAAAACAAAACCACCAAACAATACAATGAAAAAATGGGCAAAAGAACCAAATAGACATTTTCCAAAGAAGATATACAGATGGCCAACAGGTAGATGGGAAGGTGTTCAACATCATTAATCATTAGGAAAATACAATCCACAGTTATGAATTATCACCTCATATCTATTATGACTATTATCAAAGAAGATTACAAGTACTGGTGAGGATGTAGAGAAATGGGAATCTTTGTGCTGTTGGTTGAAATGTAAATTGGTAAACCACTACAGAAAGTAATATGAAGTTTCCCCAAAAAATCAAAAATAAAATATCATAATATCCAGCAATTCCACTTTTAAGTGCATATATGAAGGAGATGAAATCACTATCAGGAAGAAATATCTTTATCCTCATGTTCATTGCAGCATTATTTACAATAAAAATACATGGAACAATCTAAGTGCCTATTAACAAGTGAATATATAAATAAAAGGTGATATATATGTGTATATGCATATATATCTATATACATGTGTACGCATGTATATGTGTATATATAAAATGGAATATTACTCAGTCGTTAAAAGGACATTTTGCCATCTGTGACAATATGAATGAACTTCAAGTGCATAATACTAAATGAAATAAGTCAGACAGAGCTGGGAGGCATATGGATGCTAATGAGTGAAGGTGTTCAAAGGGTGTAGACTTGCAGTTATAGGATGAATAACTTATAGGGAGCTAATGCATAACATGTTAACTATAGTAATAATACCGTATTTGTTTATTTGAAAATTGCTAAGAGACTAGTAATTCTCACTACACACACACACATACACACACACACAGAGGTAAATGAGGTGATGGATGTGGTTGATAACATGCTGAGGTGGTGATTTTGTGGTAATTATCTCACAATACATACATGTTTAATCAACCTTAAACTAACACAGTGTTGTGTCGTTATATCTCAAAATTGGGGAGGAAAAGCTAATGAAAGGTTATTCTAAGCTATGATTTGGGGAAATTTTTACTTTCTTAATGTTGTTTTACAACTCTTGAAACTACTCAAAAATTTATCCCCCTAGTACTGTGGGGTACTTCAGATTTAGGTTCAGAAGCAATGGGAAAAATTAAAGGGAAAATTTCTAATTTAAGAAAAGAATTTCTAAATTTGGAGATCACTGAAATCTCTCAGACTCCTCTATGCTACGGACATTTCCAAACTTCCATTTCCAATGCTTTATTTATAGTACCTGGGTTAAATGACTTATGTTACCGTGTTTTGTTTTCACTGTTTTGGTCAGGAGTCTTTAGATGCAAGTCACAAGATAATTTCTAACTAATTTAAGCAAGATAGAATTTATTAAAGCACATTAGGAAAGTTGTGAGTATTTCAAGGACAGCAGAGAACTTAACTTAAAAATGTTATATAACTAGTAGTAAGTACACAAGAACAATACCCATTTATCACCCACTTCTTAGCCTGGGATTGGGTGCCACACATAGGAGAACCAGAACCCCTGTGCCACCACACCTGCTAGAAGATGAGTCTGTGTGGGTCACATCCTAACATCACTCCATTCCTCATGTGTAGCTAGTCCTGATATATCTTAATGGGAAGTCTATATCATGTGCATTTGTACTTCATGCACTAAGGTCCTGTCACACTTTTTTGTATCTACCTTAACAAGGTAGGACTCAAAATATGGAAACTACCAAGACATAAGAGAATGTTTTTGAAAGATGTTAAGCAGCACATAAATTATTTTGAATGAAGCAGATAATATAGTGAATTACAAATAATGCTTGTGATAGTTTTCTTGTTGTGTACCATTCTACCTTCCTCACCTTGGGCCTGCAGAGTGGAAATCAGATTATTATTTTAGTCCATGATGCTTTCCATTGCACCATCTCTATGTCAAAAATTCCAGAACAAAATAAATATTAATGAGCATAGTGAAGGTTTTTTTCGGCAATGCCTTTTTCTAATGGACTGACTTGTTTTCTGGAAATGGACCTGTGTCAGATTTTCCTATATATTTTCTTCTATTCTCTCATGTCATATCAGCAAAAATCAAATAAAGGAAGGGGGAGAACATTTTGAATCCAAATTAAAATTTGTATTTGGACTGGGAAACATATGTTTATTGCCTGGTGCCATGGAAACTTATCTTTTCTTCACCAAGCATATTTGAAAACCTGGCAATTATCCAGTTTTGAGTGGAGTGCAGTGGATTCTCTATATGAGGTGCCCAGTCTCAATATTTTTACTCATGTGTTATATCAACTTCACATGTTAAATGCAACAGCAAATCTTACTCCCTATGCTCGGGATAGGCTAAATATCAACTAAGCAAAAATAACCATTTCAAGAAAATAAATTACGAGTTTTCTGGAATCCTGGTAGATTGAGATTTCTCGGTCAGGTTACTTCTTACCACTTAAATAGGAAACTAATGTGCCAAGGGGCTTCCTCCAGTGACTCAAAAAAAGACAAGTCTTCCTGATTCCAGTCTCAGATTCTGTAACTGGGCTGAGTCCAAAGTCCGGTAAATGTGGTGCCCCCTGGATGGGTTTGCTGTTGAGAATGAATAGCCCCAGGTAAACTGCTAAGTTTGCATTTGGGGCGGATGAAAAATTAGAGGGGACTGAAGGAGAAAGAGATTCAGTCGCCATCACGTAGGAATGAAAGAGGCAGTTGCCATGCTGAAGGAATAGAAGAAACAGTTGCCATAATGTAGGAAAAGAAGAAATGTTTTAAAATCTTTAGTGACTTTGGGGCCAGGGACTTTAGAAGCTTTGCAAGCAGCCGAGCGACGGAAACTGCTCCCAGTTTTGTCTTTACTGCAGTCAAAGGAAGAAGGCAGAGGCCTGAAGTGGGCGCCTTCTAAAATGTGTGAGTGCAGTCTGTTGGGCCGTCTGGCCACTGTAGTTGCTGTTTGCAGTGTTGTTGGCCTGGTGCTGTGCTGGGGCACCATGGCAGTTCTGGGAGCATCTCCAGTTATGTTTTGTGTCGTCCTCATGAGTTGGAACCTGGCCTACACTCTGGCTGTTGTGTGTCTACAGAAGAAGGAAGATGCCATTTTGGAATCGTGGCCTATTGTTTGGAAGAGGAGCCTCACATTAGCAGTGGTGGGAAGACACCATCTTTGTTACTTTTCTGGGATTTAAAGGACATTGTTTTAAGTAAGGTAAATGGCCATATGTTGACTTCAGTAATTCTTTGTTTTTCCCTGTTTGTTAAATAAATCCCAATGTTGTTGTTCCCTAAACCTGAGAAGTCTTGCTATTGTGTGCGCGGGTGCAGAAGCAATATAGTGACCCATAAACAACTGGGGCACTGCCTCTGGCCAAATTTTAAAGCTCCTCATTTTCCCTGTATCAATTCCACCAACAAGAAACCACACACTCCGGTTCAGCAGATCACAAAAGTACTGGTGTCCTGCTTTTGTGCACTGCAACTCCATCTGGGTGAAATTATTTACAAGTCTGTCTTCAAAGGGAGCAGCTTCTTCCACTACCTATGGAAATGTCCACAGTGTTGCAAGGATTTCAGAATCCTAAGCAATTTTCTGAATAAGAGAAGAAAACCGCTGTTTCTGAAAAAGACAAATGGCTCCTCTCTTTGTTGGATATTTTGGCAAAAGCAGAGAAGATTAAATCGCTTGACCTATTACAGTTCTATGGCATTTTTCTACCTATTTTGACAGAGAAAAACAACACAGTTTTACAGAACCTAAGAGATTTCATGCCCTACCCTATGCTTGTCCCAAGAGCCTATCACCCATTACAAACAGTCCCTTCGTGCTCCCTGCCATCTCCTTCCCAGCTCACAAGTAGAAATGATCCTAAGGCCTTAATTGCTTTCCATAGGTCATCATCACTGTCATCCAGTGCCCTTTGAGGAACAAAATTTTAAAAGCCATGTAATGGAATCAGCTGTCAGAGTATTCAGCTTTTCCTTGTAAGACAATCCTGCCTGTCAAATGGAGAGAAAGCGTTACAGCAGAAAGATGTGCGTGCCTGGATCCAAGCAGATGCTAAGGATTCTGTCAAGAGAAAGGACACAAAGAAAATGGAGGATTACCTCAAAAGACAGAGAGATGTATGTTCTAATTAGCAAACAATTTCCTTTCCTAGCTGCTTCAGGGCATTGCACTAAATAAATTCAAAATGAAATGCCAAAGCCACTGAGGGAAGAACGGCTGCAGTTCATCTTAGAAGCCTAATTAAGAAGAACAAAGAGAAAGAAAGGCTGGAGGTGAGGCTTCAAAGCTCCCTCACGTACCAGGGGCTTACAGAAAGTCATAAGGTGGTGGCTCTGTAACTGGTGACTCAAGCCAAAGACTGTTACAGGTGGTGCCCCCTTGGAGGGGGGTGCTGGTGAGGATAGATAGCCCCAGGGAAAATGCTAAAAAGTATCACATTTGGGGTGGAGTGACTGATAAGAAATATAAGGGACTGCAGAAGTAACCCATGATTATTTAGTGCTCAGCGTTTGAGGATGCCCCTTGCTGCCCTGTATCAGCTCTATGCTAATATCCTGTTCCTTATTAAATTATACCCATTAATTAAAAAAAACTGGGCAGAAATCTGTGACGCTCTACTTCATTGGGTTCAGTACAAAATGGTGAAAGAGACAGATAAATTAATCTGAGATGATACAGTAGGTGCTCTTAGCGTTCACGGGCAGCCCTCAGGCTGAGGGTGTCTAAAGAATAGGAAAGAAAATCAGAAAAGGACACAAGGGACCATGGAGATGGGTCACGGGTGAATTGGTGGTGGGTTACCCAAGGGGAATAATATAAAAGATATAAATAACAACAATAATAAAAGAAAGAATATGAAAGAGTCACCAAGATAAGGAAAATAGCAGGGTGGTTCCCAGGGATAGCCTGAGGGAGGGCAGAAATCTGACTGGCTTTAGCCAGAAAGCTGTGAGGGAAACTCCAGCAGGCCTCATGGTTTTTGTGGAGGCAGGAGCAACATACAAATCTATTGAGAAAAAAACAGGTTTCCCCTGGCTACTCCTCACCTAGCATCAGGCAGGTTTATCTCTGCCCAAGACCTGGAGTACCTACATTTGTGGCTAATGCAGTGCTCCTGAGTGAGTTCTGGTCTCTTTAGGGTTCAGCTGTGTCCTTGAGCAAGTGGGGTTCATCCTCCCCAAACCCTCCTCCTGCAGGTTTTCATGGCTTCTGAGGATGGCCACTAAGGCAATCATTGACTAAAGAATTGACACAGGCCAAGGTCTAGTAAGATTCGGAAGGCTAGGGATATAACATAAGCGTCATCAAAAGAAAGAAACATAAGTGTTGAAGAACAAAGATCTCGGGCAATCTATCCTGAGTGGAATTCCAGAAATTAGCTATGACCAGGGACCACTGAAGGAGTCATCTGATGTTTAATAGACAACGTGTTGTGGCAGACAAATCTGGATGAAATCCTGACCAGCCTACATACTACCTGTGGGAAAATTACTTAACGCTCAGTCTCAAATTTTACTTCTCCCAAATCGTGATCTCTTCTTCCTTGTAATTTATAAGAGAAAACAAATGCAAAGCATCTCTGCACAAAATTGACACTTAGTTTTTTAAAAGAAATATAATCAAAGAAAATGTATTACAAGATGTGCGGCAAACCAGGCGCAGGGCAGGTGTAGGAACAGGAAGAACACAGGAGCAGGTTCTCTATAGAGCTGTGCAGACAGGTCAAAAGAGGAGGAGTCCTGGAGCCCTTGATGGCTTTTTCGACTTTTAATGGTCTCTTGTAGGGAGGCGAGCAGGTACAGGGCAGGTAATGGGGCGGGGGGGCCGGGAGACTGGGAGGCTAGAAGGTGAATCTTCACTCCAGTTCTCTGGCGATGTCCTGTGGGCTCTCTGCTGCACCCTGAACAGTCCTCTGCTCCATGCTCTGTTCTCTGCTGCTGCTGCTGCTGCTGCTTCTGTGTATAAGCCCAGTCTCTGGCTCGGGTGCGCCCACTCATGCATGCCCACCATCAGGCCTACGTGTAGGTCTGCGGAGGTCCATCATTCAGGGGAGGGAGGAAACACCTGACACTTTCGTTTACCCTGCAGCAGGGCAGGAGGGCTGGGAGGCTGGCAAGTGGAGGGAGGCAGTCAGGCAGGCAGGGAGGGGGGTCAGGAAGTCCAGAGGCTGACAGCAATCCAGGCTTCAAGCACCCCCCACCCCGATAATAACCGCCCTGGCATCTGCACATATAGGTATAATGGAGAAAATATAACTCCATTTTCTAACTCAAGGGTAAGACCAGACAAGGAAGTGTGGGTAGAAGGAATTAACATAACCATGAGCACAATCCCTAGGCACCAACACCTGAGTTACAAAACATAGGAAGGAGCTAGATGGAAAAGATATGGAGATTGAGCCCATTGTAGAATCTCTGGTCTCTTTTCTAAGTCTAGTTAGCCAGTAAACAGGAACCTTACTTGAAGATGAATCTCTCCCGACAGAAAGAAGGGGATAAAAACCCGACCAGTCCCCACAAAGGGGCAGCCCTTTCTGCTCGCTTGTGTCTGTGCCAGTGTCCTATATGTCTTTGTCCCTTTTCCTACTTTACAACTGAGTCTTTGTCTCGTGGAGAAACTTGCCGCGTGTCCCCAAAGGGAGCTCTGGTGAAACCTTTCCCAGAGAGGACCCAAGGACCCTGCTCCGCTCTCAAATCCGTCGGAAAAAAGACATCAGGTACACTTGCCCTATGCTCTCTGGCTTCTTGGCCCTAGTGTCTGTGTGTGCCCCGTGATTGCACTCCCAAGCGCTATTTGCAATAACCCTCTATCATGTGTGGGCACGAACATGTGAGGCAAGCAAGGCCACAGGTGGAAGCTGTAGAGGCTGACATGGGAGGCAGAAAAAAGCCTGATTAACTCCATTTTCCCTAAACAAGGTATAATCAGGAATTGAGCTAGAGGAACTTAGAGCAGTGAAAACAAAAGGTTGATAGATACACTGCCTTAGTATTCAAATATAAAATGCCCTTTTACCTCTATATTGATTATAAATCCTGCTGTATTGAAAGCTTGTTTTTTTTTTCTATTTGTCTTTGACTTTCTATCCGACTTTCAGTCCATAGACCCGATGTGCTATTTAAACACTAACATAGTTAGGCCATCTAGGCTCCTGATCAAAATGTCTCCCAATATAGGTAGGTATTTATTCAAACTTTCAAGCTACAGGTATGTAGTGAGTACCTACTATGTGTGAGATACTCTGACAGACAATGAGGAAGGACCCTGTATTCAGATTGGTTCACTCCTTCCTGGAAAGCACAGTCAATAAACCTTCTACTGCGGGTAATTGAAGGGGAACACTACTTAACACCTTGAGAGTCCAGTTACATCATGAAATATTTCATCCCCTCAACACTGGCAATGTTTCTGAATGAAGGAAGAAAGAAAGGGAGAGAGGAGAAGCGCACCATCAGAAATAAAATAAGTGTGAATAAGCCAAGCCTCTGCCTCACACTTAGTTGCCTTTTGACATCAATCCAAGTAGACCAGCCCTCCCCCGCACCAGCCTGGCCCAGGGTTAGTAAAGTATCTACAGGTGGTGGGGAGTGTATTGAATAGTCTTGTTAATGACCTTCCTGGAAACTTTGTAGAATCTCTAAGGTTTTTTGTGTGTTTTTTTCCCCTTTGGAGTAATCATGCTTTATCAGCTTTTCTGCATAATGACCTATGGAAATAAGCCAACCCTGGAAAAAATGACTCCATTAATGTAGCTCAAAGCTACAGATGGCCTGGTGAGCACTGTGAGCTAATGGAAAACTAACATGTTGCTCCAGGTCAACAGCTGTTTCCATTGTAACCGTGGCTGGCAAGACCCAGGTGTGTTCCATGGCCCTTATGTAGACTGCCATCTGCTCAGTGAATGCTTTTTATTTCCTTTAAATATAAATATAGATACCAAGAAGTAGAAGTGTAAAAGAGCATATTATGGACATCAGCTTTGCTTTTTTTTAGGTTTACGTACCTGGCGTCTTCTCCAGTTTGATTCACATCATGAGTCAGTGAATCTGTAAGAAAGCATCTCACACTTTCTCATTGATCTTCAACGGAAGAGTTGGAACAAAAGTATTTTATTCCATGACTTTGCTTACAGATTTGTTATTTATGAGCTCTCATAGTTTCACCACATTAATCTCTTTGGAGTAACAGTTGTACCATGTGGTAGAAGCAGTCAGGCTGGGCATTCACAATCCAAACCCTTTACCATATTCCCCATCTGGGTATGGATAAAGCAACAGAACTATGGACACCTAGGCTGACCCTTTATTGTGAATCAAAATTGCTTTCCCTATGAATTCCAGTATTCTGTGTGTACAGGCTGGATGTGGTTATGGGGTAAGAGTGAAAGGACCAGTCTGGCCCAGGAGATGTCCAGCAGCTCCATAATGTTCTGTTTAGTTTATGAAGATTCACTTGCCTATTGTCCCCAGTTTGAGTCTCCAGTAGCAGGAAAATAAGAACTGTTAAATTCAGTACTATTACCCTGATTTTTTTTTTTTTTTTTTGGCACTGTGTTCCAGAAATACCAAAGCATAGGATCCTAGGAACAGGGACTTCTTGAAAGAAGGAATAGGAATCCCAGTGAGATGATGAAAAGCTCACAGCTATGCCACAGGCTTCGAGATCAGCCTTTCCTGACTGGAGTGGAACAGAAGATTCTGAGAGAAAGAAGTGAACATGTCTGATATTTATACACTGGAGTGAGTTTGAAAATAATTGTGTACATATTTAAGCAAATTTTGAAAAAGACAGTAACTCCATGGAGTTATTAAAGGGTATTATAATTATATATATAGTCTAGCTGTGAAAATGTTTGCATAGTCACGCTATGAAAATGTTTAGATTGATATAATCAAATTATATGAAGTGAACATTGGGGGAAAGGCTATAAAGCACACAAGAGCTTCATCTTCTATAAAGGAAAGTAAATGTTTAATGCCTAAAATCAGAATCAAGGATATATAAATATGCATAAATATGCATTTATTTTCATGTATAAGCATTTTTATTCAAAGAAATAAAATTATCATATTTCTCCAATTCTGAGACTTTCTTTGGTCTGTTTATCATTTTTTTTATTGAAGTAACATTGCTTTACAACACTATATAAGTTCACACGCACCACTAAAGCACCCATAGTCCTCCACCATAGTCCTTTGGGTCCCTCCCTTCTTTGTCCCCCACCCACCTTCCCCTTCTGGTAGTTTCAATATTGCAGTCAAATTTCTAGGATTTGTTCTGGTTTAGTCTGTTTTCATTTTTGTTTCTTTATGGCTCCCATATAAATGAAATCATCAATATTTTTCTTCTGAGACTTTTTTCCGTATTTCATCTTGATAATCAGGATATATCTCAACAGTTTAACTGGCAGCATTTGTTATATGCTATAATCATGGACATTGTTGATTCAAGGAAATGTGGTAAATATCAAAAGAATCAGTAAAAGCAGTTCAAAGAGGCTGCCTCTCAGAAGCAGGAAATGCCAGGAAGGGTGGATAAAGGATCGCTGTTTTAGCAACCACCTTATGAAATTATTTGATTCTTAATTATGTGCATGTGTATACTTTATTATAGAAACATGAAAACAAAGAAAAATTCTGTTGGCTGCTCTTTTAGGGGGTGTATTGGAGAGGATTAGATTGGAAGGAAGGAGATAAGTAGGGGCTCTTACTTAGCCCAAAATGGTACATTGAGAACAGTGGTGGTTATAAACAGTGGTCAGATTCTGGATTATCATTTTTTTAAAGATTTATTTATTTATGCATACAAGAGCTGGGGCATAAGCCAGAGGGAGGGGGTGGTGAGAGGATTCACCAGAGACAGAGTGGGGGGCAGGACAGATCTACTGAAGTACACTGCTGAGGGGAGAAGCCGGCCAGGCAGGAGAGGTCTGCTGTGCCATGTGGGAAGCTCCCTGGCCTGGGATCGAACTCGTGATGCAGTGGCTGCGGATAGCTTCATAGTCTGAGACTTAACCCCTTGCGCCTCCAGGGAGGCCAGATTCTGGATTATCTTTAAAATAAAGCTGAACAACTCTCCTGCTGCCTAGAAATGGAATGTGAAAGAGGAGAGTGAAACTAACTCCAAGGTTTTTTGCCTGAGTAACTGGAAGAACAAAGTTTCAATTTTCTGAGATGGGGAAGACTACAGGAAAAATTTAAGAATGGAGAAGATCAAGAATAAAGTTGGTACATATTAGCTTGGACGCCTATTGACATCTAAGTGGAAGTGGTTGCGGAGCAGAATACACATACAAACCTGGGGCTTTTTTCTAGCTAGGCTGAAGTTAAAATCTGGGTTTGTTTCTTCATTTCTCTACCTCCTCTGTTTAATTATGTAGTCAATCTTTTTTTTTTTTGCTTGCTTTTATAGATGATAATAAGTCATCGCTTTGGTTTATGTATTTGCTCAGAGAAAAATCTTTAAGTATTCATTTTTTAATCAATCAGTGTTTGCTTCTTTCTGGTATTGTCAGCAAATGCTGGCCTTGGCCAAATGAGACCACACACCTATTCAGAAAACCTAAACACTCTTTAACTAGACTTTCGTTCTTTTAGGAAGAATTAATTCTATAGTATTGAAGCTGGTATGTACTTTCAATTTAACCCTGAAACCTATACAGGGCAAAAGAGGGCTTGAAAGTTGCCAAAGGCAGTGCCCAAATTGCTTACCAGTCACTATCTTGGTTCTGCACCTCTGCACACAATTGCAAGACTACTCAGACTAGGGAACAGTAACAATGGGATTTATTTAACAAACATGGAAAAGCAAAGAATTACTGAAGTCAACATATGGCCGTTTACCTTACTTAAAGCAATGTCCAGTCCTTTAAGTTCCAGAAAAGTAACAAAGATGGCGTCTTCCCACCACTGCTGATGTGGAGCTCCTCTTCCAAACAATAGGCCACGATTCCAAAATGGCTCTTCTCTCTTCTGTATACGGGCAACAGCCAGAGTGTAGGCCAGGTTCCAACTCATGAGAACGACACAAAACATAACTGGAGATGCTCCCGAAACTGCCTTGGTGCCCCAGAACAGCACCAGGCCAACAACACTGCAAACAGCAACTACAGCGGCCAGATGGCCCAACAGACTGCACTCATGCATTTTAGGAAGGCACCCACTTCGGGCCTCTGCCTTCTTCCTTCAGCTGCAGTAAAGACAAAACTGGGAGCAATTTCTGTCGCTCAGCTACTTGCAAAGCCTCCAAAGTCGCTGGCCCCAAAGTCACTGAAGATTCCAAAAATGCTCAATCCAAAATTCTATATCCTGGTGGCTCAAAAACCTCTGGTGTCTGATTTCCAAACTCTCAATCTTGGCAGCTACATTTCCAGCCGCTTCTTTTCCTACATCGTGGCAGCTGCTTCCTCTACTCCTTCAGCATGGCAACTGCTTCTTCTTTTCCTACACCATGGCGACTGCCTCTTTCATTCCTACATCATGGTGACTGATTCTTTTTTTCCTATATCATGACTACTGCTTCCTCTATTCCTGCATCATGGCTACTGATTCTTCTTTTTCCTTCATTCTCTTTTATTTCTTATCAGAAACTCCACCCCAAACTGCAAACAAAGCATTTTCCCTGGGGCTATTCATTCTCATCAGCAACCCCCTCCAGGGGGTACCACGTTTACTGGACTTTGGACTCAACTGGGTTACAGAACCACCACGGGTTCTTGTCCCACGAAGCCATAAAAAGAAATTCTCAGACATTTTAGATAAGTAAGCAGAGAGAAACAAACTTTGTGAAGAGAGTAAAGAAAAGTTTATTTAAAGGAAGAAATATAGACTCTCAGGTATGCTGTACTGGGAGGAGCAAGGAAGCCCCTGGGACTCAATATTGTGTTAAAAGGGATATTATAATCCCTGTTGGTGAGTGCAGATACTTCTTAATTGGAGAAAAAGTTAAAACCAGATCTCCTATTGCATTGAATTGTAGATGCCACATTCCTTGAGTAACATAAATAAGCCTGCTAACGCTTGGAGAGAGTTGGCTGGTACAGTGCTAGTCAATTACTTTATGCCTAATTTCTTGGAACTCATTTTATACACATAAGCACACCCCCCCAAAGCAAATAAAAGTTAGTACATTCAAGTCAGATAGGGCAACACAACACTTACTTCACTAAGTCAGGCCTGGATTTTAACCTGCCAGCAGACTTTTTTATTGACATATAACATTGTTCAAATTTAAGGTATACCATATGTTGATTTGATCCATTTATATATGATTATAGTCTGCAAATACTGTATTATAAATTTCAAAGTTGCTAAGAGACTAGATTTTAATTGTTCTCACCACAAAAAAAGAAATGATAAAATGTGAGGTGAGAGAGGTATTAATGCTAAGGGGCTAATCATATCACACTATATAAATATATCTCATCATTTTAGTGGTGAACTTAATGCAGTATTACAGATGTTGACTTGATTCATATTTGAAACTTACATATGTTATAACTGCATTATACTTCAATAAAAACTATTTTAAAAATTTCTTATCACACTTTTTAATCTACAGTCCCCAGTTTTCTTTAAGACATGTCTCCAGACTCCAAGAAGAGACACAAGGAAATCCTTCCTTTCTAGAGAGAAAAGCATATCCAACTGACAAAGTTTTAAGCACCATGGAGAAAGTCTCTCTGTAGACTTCATTTTTTAGTTCCACCTGATCTTTGGTCATCATTTTGCCTATTCTGGGTGATGGGCAGATCTGCAAGACTCCCTCCAATCGAAAGTGTTGAAATGATCCTCTGAGATGAGATTGGCAGAGTGAGAAGCACAGTCACTGGTTAATCCCAGATGAGGAACCAGAAAAACATTTAGCACAGAGTTGGTTTGGCATTTCTGTGGTTACAGGCATTTCTGTCAGTTCACTCTTCTTTGATCCTTTTAGAAAATCTAGGGAACATTCCATTTATTTGTATGTTTATTTTGTAGTTCCAATTCTTCCACCTCCTCTACTCCTAAGCACTTAAAACAAAATACTGCTCTTTTTTATAGCAGTATATAGTTAAATATAAATGAACAAGTGAGTTATTTTCACCAATTTCTAGTGACAATTTAAAGACTATTTTCTACCAATTTTTTCTTATCACACCCACACTATCATCCCCCCATGTTTCTTTAAAAATTACTCCAGATATATAATATAGAACTACTATAGAAATATATGCCCTTTTATCAGTCAAGATGGGTTGATAATGTGTTCATCACAAACAACCCGGACTCTCAATGCCTTAAAACAACAAAGGTTTACTTGTTATTTCTTCATCATATATTTCCCTCACATGCCAGCTGAGGACTCTTCCTCACATTCCTTTCTCCTAACCCAGGGATTCAGCCTGAGAGAGAGCCCACTAGCTACAGCGCCAGACAGACAGAATAAAGGCAACTCTGCAAGAAATTTACTGGTTCCCCATACCATTGTAATTCGTTCAACAAAGCAAATATATCACCACACCTAACTTCAGAGGATCAAATAAGTATACATTTTTTGAGAGTGGGGAACTGAATATTAGTCAATAGTTACACAGTTTATCATACACGTTCAATTACAGTTATAATGCATCTGCTTTCAC
Source organism: Scalopus aquaticus (assembly GCA_004024925.1). Lineage (NCBI taxonomy): Eukaryota > Metazoa > Chordata > Mammalia > Eulipotyphla > Talpidae > Scalopus > Scalopus aquaticus. The sequence goes on from PVIJ01003141.1 coordinate 127,068, forward strand.
ATCAGAATCCCTAGGAATATAGGAAATTTCTGTTCAATTTGCCCAGATATTGTTTAGAAAATCATCTAAATTCTAGATTCAAAGTCCCAAGTCATTGTTTCCACCTCATTCTCTATGTTTGTTTAACAGCTAATGGTGTCACATTTTGTAGATAAATAAAGGTCATCATCTCATTAAATGAATGTGTTTCAGACCACAGGAAAATGTGTGACATGGTTACCAAGGTTCTTCACTTATAATAAAGTTCTGAAAATGTCACGAGGGGAAACCAAGGGCCAATTTCAGGCCAGAAGAATCATTTACAATTGTGATTGTACAATGGTAATTACGCAATTGTTTTCCACCCCTCCTCTCCAATGTTATGGCTGTCAGGAAACATGCTGTTCCTTTTAAAACAAATTCTACGTGGCTCAGAAAGGTAGCTGGGGGCAGGTGGGGAAGGGTGAAGCTGGAAAACACTAAGTCAGGAATCATGATTTTTCTACTATTATTTAACAAATCAGGCAGATTAGTCAGTTTCTGATAAAGTATGGTTTGTGTATTCAGTTTACTCCATCCTCATCTGTGATATTGTGATATAGAAGAAATACATGTTTTAGTCTTTGGCACAGAATTCCTAAAGCTCTTGGAACTTTCTAAGTGATATGGTGTATGGGTGTGCTAAATGTAGCATACCAGACCCTACAAGACTCCTTTCAAGATAAACAAGAACAGGATGCTTGTTTGCTCTGGAACAGTGGGTATACATCACGAGGTATGACAGGGAATTGGGGGGGGTGGCGGGGGGTGGAGTCTTTGACTGCTGTAACTTGCATCCCAGAGACTGATCAGTGGAATGCCTTGTTAATAAGATTGGAACCGTGGGTGTGGGTCAGGAGTATGATTTACCTGATCAGTGGACTCACCCTCCTCAAGCCCTAAATAACAAAATTATATTTCCAGTTTGACCTACCCTTTTCTCTTTGTTTTCCTATCAATAAAAAGGCCAGGATCTTGTTCTTCAAGAGCTTCCTGCAATGTTCAGCCTACTTCAAGACTCCTGTTTCGTCTTTATAAGTGTGGTGTTGCTGACACAATAATAGAGTGAAAAGAGCTTCTTTTGTTATTGATAATAAGCCCCTGTCAACCTTACCTGAGTTTATGCTAATGAGGAGACTATTGGCAGGTGGGGCTGCTTGCCAGGAATGAAAAACCAACCTGGTAATTAAGAGGGTTGGAACTTCCACTCCACCTCCAGACCCCTGGGGAGGAGAAAAGGGCTGGAGATTAAGGCAGTCACCAGATGGTCAATGATTTGTTCTACCATGCATGTGTAACAAACCCTTAATAGAAATCCTAACCTAAGGGTTTCAGAGAACTTCTTGGTTGAACACATACGGGTACTGGGCGGCGCCACAGGAGAGGAGAGGGTGCGGAAGCTCCGGATCCCTTCTTCTAGCAATTGCCCTATGTGTCTCTCTCTGACTGCTCCTGAGTTGTATCTTTTTATAATACAGTGTTAATACAGCAAGTAAGTTGTTTGTCTGAGTTCTGTGAACTATTTAGTAAATTATTGAGACTCAAAAGGAAAAGTCACAAGAACCTAGGATTTATAGCTGGTTAGTTAGAAGCACAGGTGAGAGACTGGTCTTGAGTTTGGCATCTGACATTGGGGGGTATGTTGTGGAGGGTAGTTTTGTGTACTGAACACCCTGTTGATTGAGCTAACTCCATATAGTGGCATGATTGAATTATAGGACATCTAACTGATGTCTAGAGATTTGGAAAAGTGATTGGTGTAGAAAAATCCTCCACACATTTGATGTTGAAAGTGGAAGAGAAACTGAAGTTTTCTTCTACCATCTTTGTATATCTAGTATAGATGAGACTCACATGTCTCATGAGACTATGTCACTAAACTATGTAATTAACTTCTTACTATTCTTTTGCTTCCAGTATCTTCCTTTCCATTCCAACTTACACATAGTAGTGAAAGTTATCTTACTAAAGCCTAGTTCTGACATTGAAAATCACCATCAGAATCCTTTCCTTATTGCTGCAGAAAGCAGTCCCTATGCACATCCATCTCTCAAAAACTTGAAGCCAACTTACTTTCTAGTTTTTATTTTCCAATGCACTACTTCAAGTTTCATGACGTACGCAATTGATAATAGTAAAAAATGTTTCAATTGTAAATGTACCTTTATTTTGAAAGATACAGGTATATCTATTCCTCTGCTCTTTACCCTAAGTTTATATGTGTCTCTTAACTAGTCTTAGAAAGACTCATTGCAGAAGTTAGGCTTCCTGTTAGAAATGGAAGACAAAAATACCTTTAGCAGGGCCTCCTGGGTGCCGCAGCAGTTAGGTGCTGTGCTGTGGAGCTGTCGGCAGCAGCGATAGGAGTTGGGAAGTGCGAGTTGGGCAACGTGAGTTCGATGCCCCACTGGGGAGATTCCCACATGGTGCAGCAGACATCTCCTGCCTCACCTGTTGCTCCCCTCAGCAGTGTGTTTCCATTGTCGATCTGCCTGTTCTGCTACCCACTCTGTCTCTGGTGAACCCTTTCGCCGCCCCACGCCTCTGGTCTGTACCCCAGCTTGCATACATAAATAAATAAATCTTAAAAGAAAACCTTTAGCAAATTTTTGATGAACAGTTACATAGGTTGCATTTAAAGACAAAAAGGAAACAAAAAGATCACTTAAGAATTATATCAAAACATTCAATTCTGTCAGAGTGAGGTCAAGGAAAAAGAATGAACATGTTTAGTTATAATCACAGCAAACATAAAAGTATTCTCTAAAGGAATACCTCTGTTTAGAACTGAGAAAACTATAAACTTCAATTCCAGTATCTTATTTTAATTCAATTTGCAAATTACCCCAGTTGACATCCCTTGAGTAAGGAATAGTTTATACTGGTTAGTAGAAAAAAATGGTGTCTTCATTGGTTTTGAAAAAAGAACAGAAAAAAAAATCATTGCAGAGTATTTCTGTCTAGATGTATAATGCTACTTCTCCCTATCTAATCCCAGCTCTAATCCTTATTCACTAGAAACCCCAATTCAATGATGAACAATTCTATGTCCTCAAACTTATCTACCCTCTACTTTCTCCTCACCACTATACCTTTCCCACTTCCCTTTCTTTCAATTCAAGTTGCATATTTCCTAATTTCCCAAGTACCTCAGGGTTGGAAGTGGCTTCCACATTCCAGACAAATACTTTCCCATCCTCTATAAACCCTGAACCTGTTGAGCCTCTTGTTATGAACCTTCCACTGTATCCATCTCATTGTCATTATTATATGCACTAGCTGAAGTTTCTCTCAGAATTTGTCCACTATCCTCAAATGATCTTAACTCCTACTCATGGAAAATAAACCATCAGATTGGAATTATATAACCTCAACTTCCCATCACCAAATTACTAAATGACCCCTTTACCCTCCCTCCCTCTCTCCCCCAGAACTCCTATTATTAACCATGTTCATGTCTCTCTAAACTTTAAAAAAAAAAACAAAACAACAACCTCCACATAATAAAACCCTGAAGCCCATAGCCCTTTCCAACCATCATCCTCTTCCTTCCACTATCATTTTTTTTTTAATGTGGCTTATTTTTTTCCCTCAACTGTTAATCCTTAATCAGGCTCCTGAATCCTTTATACCACCAGCATTGCTCTTTCCAGGGTCATCATTGTCCTCCACAATACTATATCACTTGAATGCATTTAAATTCCCAGTTTACTTAATGACGTACCACCTACCAATTCAAAGAAATGATCCCTTATTCTTAAAACACTGTCAGGGTATTATCTTTTTGCAACTTTTTTTCTGGTGAGGCTTAGGATTTTTTTCTTCTGCAATCATTGGATGGGTTCTCTGGTATTACAGAAAAGAACCATTCTACTATGCCACATCTCTGGACCTTTAGATCTTTACCTAAGGACTCTGCTGAATCTGTCTTGCATCTCCACCTCATTTAATGTAAATCAGCTTTCCTCCCCACAAAGTCCTAGGAGTCATTCCAGAAATGCATTAGGACAAGCTTGACATGTTGATACAAACTAAAAATAGATGCCTGCTGGTATGCCACATATTGCATAACCCAGATATTCCTGTCTTTATGGTAGAGACCAAAGAAGCCTCTTGACAGTGCCAGCTTGGCAATGGCACTGTCATGTTGAGGTGTTGGTTTTAGAATGTGGTACATACCTTATGCCAACAGTCAGTATGCCCTGTTTTGTCTCCATAGGTAGATCATGTGAATCTGGGAGCCATGGGTGGAAATAGAAAGAGTTCCCTCATCTAATGTCAAATGACCCACTTGTCACTTTGGCAATTTGTGCTTTTGGGAAACCAGACCTAAGATAGGCTTTAATTATATCTCTATGGTAACAAATGTTAAATCTATAATCTGAACCATAACTCTCATATGAACTCCAATTTTGATTATATAACCACCTCTCTTATATTCAAATTATGTGCCTCACAGGAAACTCACACCTAATATGCTAATATGTTCAAAACTGCACTTACCATCTGTCCCCTCCTCCAATATATCATTACAAATGAATAGCACAGTCATCTACTCAAGAGCTCAAGTGTGGAATCTGGAGTCTCCTTTAAAATCTCTCATTACTTTACCCACCATAGCCAATCAACAGTAAAGTTTTGCTGATTCTGTCTTCTAAATATCACTCTTATTTTGCAAAAAAAAAAAAAAAAAAAAAAAAAAAAAAGGAATATGAACACTTCTTTGTAATCCTACTGCCATCAACCAAGTGCAAACTGTATCCTTTCTCAGTTGGACCCTGCATGGTGGCAAAACTGGTCCCTGGTGAGCCCCACCCAAGGTTCACACTGCTGTGTGACCCTTTCTCCTTTTGCTTCTAACCAATCGAATACAGCACAGCGATGGGACACCACAGCAGACATGGTTACATAAGGACTCTGACTTTCAGGGGCTCCCTGGTTGTGCAAGGGGTTAAGTCTCAACACTATGAAGTTGTCAGCAGCCACTGCAGCACGAGTTCGATCCCTGGCCAGGGAGCTACCCACATGGCACAGTAGACCTCTACTGTCTCTCCTGCTGCTTCCCTCAGCAGTGTATTTCAGTAGATTCACCTGTTCTGCTCCCTACTCTGTCTCTGGTGAATCCTTTCAGCACTCCCCACCCCCTGTAACTCTGGCCTACACCCCAGTTCTTATATGCATAAATAAATAAATCTTTAAGGGAAATAAAAAGACTGACTTCCACCTTCTCTCTCACTTGCTTGTTCTGAGGGAAGTCTTTTACCACATTGTGAACTGCCCCCATGAAGAAACACACATAACAAGGAGCTGAGGGAATTTCCTAAGCAACAATGAGCACGAAACTTAAGTCTTCTGTCCAATAGTCCATGAGGAACTAAATCCTGCCAACAGCCACTTGAGCTCACCCTCGTAGGTGAGTTTCAGTCATGACTACAGGACTGGCCTCTACCTTGATGATTGTCTTTTGAGGCCTGACTCTGTGGTACCCAGCTAACTTGTGCACAAGCTCCTGACTCACACAAACTACGAGATAGTGGTTTTTTAAAACAGTTTCTTAAAAATCCTAAATATTATATGTTTTTAATTAAATGTATTTTCTTACATCATGGATAATTTTTGTACAGTCTTTATTTAATCACTCAGGTGTATTCCCAGTAATTCTCCCCAGGAATTGTGCTAAGTGAAATAAGTCAGAAGGAAAAAGATAAATATTGGATAGGTTCACTTATATGAGCAATGTAGAGAAACCGAACAAAAGATCAGGAAAAAGATAAAACTTGCAAAATGAGATAGTGTATTTTTGTGAATTCTTAAGTTTTGGAGACGTTATTGATGCAGTAATAGTTTCCAAGTACAGCCTCTTAACTAGTCTCCACTTTCGCATTCATTCTTACCTTCTCCAATCAATTTCCTCTTGAAACCAGCCTCATTTTAAAACTGAGAATATGCTAGTATCATTTTCCTATTTAAAACCATGAAACACCTCCAGTGCTGCTGGAATTAAATCTGAAATCCTTATTCTTACCATTGAGGTTGCCAGGATCTGGTCCCTGCCTCCTTTTTGAGCCTCACTGCACATCAATCTTCCCCTTACTCACCCTCATTCAACCACATATAGGCCTTCGTCCATGGGGTTGTTATTTTTTTTTGTTTGTTTTGTTTTTAATGCACCATTTTCTTTCCTACCTAATGCACATGGCTCCTTCTACCTGGAATGTGCATTTCATTACTTTTCATCTGCTCATTGCTGCCCTTAGATGTCACCTCACTCAGCAGGATTTACTGCCCCCATCCCAGAGAGAATTGAGCCCACCTGTAACACAATTCCATAACTCACCTCACTAACATGGCAAAGCACATTTGTCATTATATGTTCTTTTTGACTTTCCCTCCAAACTGTAAAGTTCCAGAGGACAGAGAAAATAACTCTCTTGTACACATCTTTATCACAAGTACTAGTACAGTGTCTGGCATATAAAAGCTTTATAAAGAGTTCAAAGATAAAATAAGTGATAAAAATATAGTCTTTAATATTACATTACAAAATATGGTCAGCTCTTTCAAGTCATGTTAATGATTAGGAAGCACACCAAAAGGTATCTAATACTCTACATGCCAAATGTCTAAGACTGGTTATCCATGTAAAAGCCTGCCTAACCTATGAGGATAAAGCAGTATGAATTATATAATGTTTTACGCATTCAAGTACATATATTTGTTCATGTATATTTTCTCTCACCAATATTTACTGAATGCTTGCCCTGTGACAGGGAATTTTCTAGACCTTGAATATCACAGACAATAATAAAGCTTCTGGTCTAAGTAATTAGGTAGGTAGTGGGACTGTTAATAGGGTTGGGAAAGACTGGGGAATCTACATTGCTGATCAGTAATTATTCTTGTTTCTTCTATTAACAGGTCAATATCATTATTTACCAAGTGGTAGAAAATTAGAGTTCAAAGTCCTGAAGGCAAAACCAGAGATCTAGCTTAATGGTTAGTTAAATGTTAAATGGCCTTGAGCAAACCCCTTCCTTTTTCTTGTTTTTTTTATTGCTTGTTTATAAAATAATATGTACACATTATATAAGATCACTTCTGGCTTAAAACTATTGCTCCTGTTTTAGTACAATCTCTATAAATCTATGACCATTCTATGATTGTAGGAATCTAGATTCTATACATGTATTTCATTTTCATGAACCTTTGGAGTGTTTTCAAGAGAATGATTAAGCAATTTCAAATTTAGAGTATCCTTGAAACAAATCCACGCTTAGGTGCTTTCAATGGCAGTACTTGGCAAGTTAGAGGCCACGTTTTTGTGTATATCTCAGAAGCAAAATGAAACTTGGCTTCCTCCACTTATGTGTAACCTTTTTGTGCAGGTGCTATAAAATATACAATTGTTGCTTTAAACAGAAATGTGTAGTGGGGGGGGAGTCTATTGTGTATTAACGTCATCATTTTGAAATTAAGGATATTTAAACTCACCCCTCTACCCCAAAAGTAATGAAAAACTTATGTTCCCAGTAACACCTGTATGTAAATATTCATAATCACCAAAACCCAGAAGTAATCCAAATGCCCTTCAGCTGGAAAGTGGATAGACAGTGGTATACTCACCCGATGAAACAGAACAATTAAAACAAAACTAGAATGCAAAAACACTAAATTGAAGGGATACATGGACTCCTATGTTCACTGCAACACCATCTACGATAGACAAGTTAAAGAAACAACCGAAGCACCCAACAACAGAGGAGCTGATTAAGAAGTTTGGTATAGGGCCTCCCTGGTGGTGCAATGGGTTAGCGCAGCGCTGTGGAGCTGGCGGCTGCTGCGGAGTGAGTTCGATGCCCGATGGGGGAGAATCCCACATGGCGCAGCACATCTTTCCTGTCTCGTCCACCGCTCCCCTCAGCAGTGTATTTCAGTGGATCTGCGTGTTCTGCTCCCCACTCTGTTGCTGGGGAACCCTCTCACTGCCCCACACCTCTGTCCCGCACCCCAGCTTGTATGCAAAAATAAATCTTTTTTAAAAAAAAAGAAGTTTGGTATATATCCTCCATGGAATACTATTTAGCTATAAAAAAGATAAACCCTTGCCATTTGGAACAACCTCAATGAAACTGGAGGGGATTATACTGAGTGGAATAAATCAGAAGGAGAAAGATAAGCACTGGATGATTTCTCTTACATTGAAATTTAGAGAAAAAGAACAAAGGAACTGACTAAAATAAGCCAAGATAAACTCTAGAAATACAACTGCTAGATTAGGGCTACTTAGAGGAGGTAAGTGGGAGGTAAGTGGGAGTGGGAGCAAAGTGGGGAAGATGCCCAGTGCTCTCTGATCAAAGACTGTGTGCTTTGGTGGTGGGTTTGGTGTGGTGACATGCATCAGAGGAGGGGTGAACCTTTTCACCTAAATCATATACAGTGTTGTAAATCAATGTTGCTGCAACAAAAAATTAATTAAAAAATTAATTAACAAATGATTTGTACATGCAACAACATGAATGAATTTCCAAAGAAACCAGATTCAAAAGATTGCATACTATAAAATCCCATTTATATAACATTCCAGAAATGGCAAAACAATTGGAACAATGAAAAAAATCAGTGATTTTCAAGAGTTGGTATGGATATAAAAGTCAATTACAGCAAACAGGAACATTTTGGGGTAATGGAATTTTACCTGATGATAGTGGTTCTACATAGCCCTATATTGATTTATCAAAACTCATAGAACTGTTCACCAAAAGGAATGAATTTTAGTGCATGGGAATTATTTTAATTACAGGAGAAATATAGTTTGCCTTAGGAGTTATTATAGCATGAACTTGCACTGTGTTATGAACAACAAGTGAAAGGGGAGAAGAGAGAACAATTGTCATTGGAACCAAATGCCAAGTCAAAAGTCCCAAATAAGACCAGAATCAGTATATAATTTTACTAGCCCCATAGTCCCTTTTCCTGGCAAATCAGCATAGGAATGAATATAGCTAGAACATTTATTTAGCAATCGTAGTTTAAGGATTCTGTGAATCAACCTCTTTTAGGGAAAGGAAAATTAATGTAAATCAGGTGATCACGAAAGCTCATTCGAAGTCAGCGGAGCCTGTGAGACAGGGAAGATTCACTGTTAGGTATCATTTCCCAGGGCAACAGCAGAATGATTAAGTTTAAAAGAGAAACATCAAAATTCTAAACCAAAAAAAAAGTGATTTGCTAAATACAAATTGAATTTCATTGATCTATGCAGCCTCACTCAAGCCACATAGAGCAGAACTGAAGGAGAAAAACAGTCTCCCGGAGCCATCTGCGTTGAAATGCTGACCCCTTGTGTCCATAAGACATTAAATCATGTGATTTCATGCTTAATCACTTGATCTGTTTTTTCTGCTGTTTATGTAAGTGATACTGAAAGTGCCATTACAAACAAATTTCAAATATAATTTAGTCCAGGAAATTAGGGGTTGGCACAGAAAATGTATGTCAGTTCTGCTTCCACTCACCTACTTACCAACCACATTCCAAGCATTAGCCACTTGTTCTCTTTCTCCCAGGAAGAACAGTCATCCAAAGCAAATAAATCCAGCATATCCTTACACACCCAAACAAAAATAGATGAGGACATAAAGGAAAATTAGAGTGTGTTTAATTTCTTCTTAAGCCACTGGTCATTCGTGAGATTATTTACCCTTCCCACTACCTGATTCTCATTCATTCTGCTCTGAATTCTTTTCGTGATATATGACCATGGATTTGCTCATCACAAATACATGGATTTGCTCCTCACACCACTTGATTGCTAACTTGTTTGGCCTTGGAGGAGTAATGAGATTAATACTCAAAAAGTATAATTACTAGTTCATCAGGAAAAAAAATTATACTGGGAGAAATTTTCAAACATTGAATTTGTTCATTGATTAATGCCTTTCTGTCCTCAGTACATTCCATGCTGTACCAGAATAGCTCTCTACCCCCTTCTCACTCCAATACCCACTTCTTTCCTATGCACACTGTATGACTCTTCTTGATGGTTTTTGGGTTTATTGTGCTTTCCTTTAATGTTGTCTCCTGGCTTGTACTGAAGTCCAAGTCCACCTAAAATAAAATATGGTTCTGTCTTTTTTTTTTTTTAAGATTTATTTCTTTATACATACAAGCTGGGGTAGACGCCAGAGGTGGGGTGGTGAGAGGATTCACCAGAGACAGAATGGGGAGCAGAACAGGCTGATCTACTGAAATACACTGCTGAGGGGTGCAGAGGGCGAGGCAGGAGAGGTCTGCTGCGCCATGTGGGATTCTCCCTGGCTGGGTACCAAACTCGTGCTGCAGTGGCTCTGGATAGCTTTATAGTGCTGTGCTTAACCTGTTGCGCCACCAGGGAGGCCCTAAAATATGGTTCTGTCTTAAAGCAACCAGGCTCATGTGAAAAAAGGCAGCACTATGCCTTCCATCAAGGCCACAGGTAAATCTAACTACGAGTTTCAATTCTAGCCCTTCATTCAGCACAAATATATTTAACAATTATTTTAGTAGTAGTAGTAGTAGTAGTAGTAGTAGTAGTAGTAGTAGTAGTAGTTTACTCATTATATTTTAGTTTCCCCCATAGGAGATAAAGCCTAAACTTTAAAGTTTTTAATTATAATTTTAAGGTTCCATTTTTACTCCTCCATATGTATACATGCTTCACTTGGCCTCCACCAAACCTCCCATGCCAATGCCCTCTCCCCTTTTCTCCTCTCCCCTATCACCTCTTCTTTCCTCTCTGTTCGCTCTGGTAACCAGTAAAATTTTCACCAAGTCTAAAATTTCTTTTTCTGCTGTATTTTGCCAGGTTGTTTTTTTTTTTTTTTTTTTTTTTTTTTTTTTTTTTTTTTTTTTTTTTTTTGGTTATTTATATTTCATGGATAAGTGAAACAATCTGGTATCGGTCTTTCTCTTTCTGATCTATTTTATTTTGCACAATCACCTCAAGCTCCATCCATTTTGTCCCCAAGGCACTATTCGATCTTTTAAAGTAGTTGAGTTTATATTGCACAATTTCTTTATCCATTCATCCGTCATGGGCACTTATGTTGGTTCCATCACTTGGCAATTGTGGACAGTGTTATGAACATAGCTACGTAAGTCTTTTCCTATTACAGTTTTCATATTTATTCCTTGGCTAAATACCTAGCAGAGGTAACACTGGATCGTGTGGGATATCTGTTTTTATTCTCTTAAGAAGTATCTGTACTTTTTTTTTTACATAGAGGCTGTACTTCTTGCATTCCCCCCAAAATCGAATGAGTTCCTTATTCTCTATATCCTCACCAACATTTGTTGTTTCCATTCTTTTTGATATGAGCCATTCTCACAGGAGTGAGGTGATATCTCATTGTAGTTTTAATTTGCATTTCCCTTATAATAAGTGATGTTGAACTATGTTTCATGTGCCTGCGTGTCATTTGAATGTCTTCTTTAGTAAAGTGTATTTGGGTCTTTTGATTATTTTTTGATTATGTTGTCTGTTTTTATGCTGTTGGATTGCATAAGAACTTTGTGTATTTTGGAAATGAACCCCTTTTCGGATGTGTAATGTGTAAACCTTTTCTCCCACTCTGCAGGTTGCCCTTGTATTTCTGCAATGGTTTCTCTTGAGGCACAGAGATTTTTTTTTTTAAGATTTTATTTATTTATGCATACAAGCTGGGGTACAGACCAGAGGCATGGGGCAGTGAGAGGGTTCACCAGAGACAGATTGGGGAGCAGCACACGCAGATCGAAGGAAATACACTGCTGAGGGGAGCAGTGGGCGAGGCAGGAAAGGTCTGCCGCACCATGTGGGATTCTCCCTGGCCGGGTGTCAAACCTGCATCGCCGCTGCTGACAGCTCCACAGCTCAGCACTTAACTGCTGCGCCACCAGGGAGGCCCCGAGGCACAGAGATTTTTACTTTGGTGTAGTTGTTTTTGTTTCCCTTGCCATTGGAGTTGCACCCCAAACACATTTCTTTTAAATAGTTTAAGATTTCTGTTTTTACATCCAGACTTTTAATCCATTTTGAATTAATTTTTGTGTATGAAGTTAAGCATGGATCTAGTTTTATTTTATTTATTTATTTGGATGAGGTTATCCATGATTCCCAACACCATTTGTTCTAGATTTCCTCTTCTATTGTGTAGTTATAGCTCATTTATCAAAGATTAACAGTTGATATTTTGTCAGTTTATCTCTGGGTTTTATATTCTTTTCTACTGATCTGTGTTTCTGCCTTTGTTCTAATACCATACTGTTTTTATTACAATTGTTGTGTAGTATAGTTTGACATCAGGGAATGTGATACTGCCATTTGTCTTCTTTTCTCTCAGGATTGCTTTAGCTATTCGGGGCCTTTTGTGTTTCCATACAAATTTTATAATTGTTCAATTTCCTTGAAAAAGTTAGGGATTTTGATAGATATTGCTTGAATCTGTGAATTGTTCTAGGTAATATGGTCATTCTAATGATATTTATTCTTCCAACCAATTAGCATGCGATATCTTTCCATTTCTTTGTGTCTCTTTTTATTTCCTTTAGCAGTCATAGTTTTTAATATATACACATGACCGCCTTTGTTTAGTTTACTCCCAGGCATTTCAGTCTTTTTGGTGTGACTGTACATGGAATTGATTTCTTCATTTCCTGTTCTTCTGATAACACTGTTTGCATGTAGCAGTGCAACTGATTTTTGTGTATTGATTTTGTATCCTGTTATACACTATATACTTAGTATATTCATTTATTATTTCTAATAGTTTTTGGTAGAATCTTTAGAATTCTCTGTGTATATTATAATGTCATTTGTAAATAGTGATAGTTACACAACTTCTTTTCCAATTTGAATTTATCTTTTGTCTTTTTTTTGCTTAATTGATCCAGCTAAATTTCCAATATTTTGTTGAACAATAGTGGTGACAGTGGGGACCCTTGTCAGGTTCCTAATCTTAGCAGAAAATGCTTCCAGTTTTTCACCATTGAGTATGATCTTGACCATGAGTTTGTCATATTTGGCTTTTATTATGTTCAGATAAGTTCCATTTATTCCCATCTTACTGAGATTTTTTAAATCATAAATGAATATTTTATCTTGTAGAATGCTTTTTTGGCATCTATTTAAATTATCATATTATTTTCATCTCCCTTTCTGTTGATATGGCGAATGACATTGATTGAATTGAGTATGTTGAACCAGCCTTGCATCTCGGGGATGAAGCCATCTTGATTATGGTGGATTCTCTTAATATGTTGCTGTATTCAGTGGCTAGGATTTTGTTGAGGATTTCTGAATCTATGTTCATCAGAAATATCAGTCTCTAGTTTTCTTTTTTTTGTACTGTCTTTGTTTGGTTTTGGGTCAGGGTAATGTTGATCTCACTGAAGGTGGAGCTTTCTACCTTCAGGTTTTTTGAATTTTACTAAGGCAGATACTAGGTCCTCTTTAAGTTCTGGCAGAATTCACTGGCGAAGTCTCCAACAATGAATTGTATTTTTGTCAATATGTTGTTTTAGGTCTGTCAATAGTTGCTTTGTATAACTAGGTGCCCCTGTGATAGGTGCATATATATTGATGACAGTTATATCTTCATGCTGAATTATCCCATTGATTATTATGTAGTGTCTATCCTAGTTCCTGTTTATCTCTTTTGGCTGGAAGTCTAGTTTATCTGACATGAGAGTAGCAGTTTCTGCTTTTCTCTATACAGTGTTAGCTTGTAGTAACTTATTCCAACCCCTCACTTTATTTTTGTCTTTCTGTTTTAAATGGATCTTTGCAGACAAAGTATGACTGACTGAAATTTCTTAACCCAATTTGTCATTTTGTGTCTTAATTGGTGAGTTCAGTCCATTTACATTTAGGAGTTATTGATATATACTGTTTAGTAACTGTCATTCTGTCTTTTGTTTTTTGATAGTTTTATCATTCTTCTGTTTTCTTTTTCCATTTGTATCTCTCTGCCTTGTCATTTAGGTGGCTTTCCCTATTGATTCTGTTTCTTCATTTCTTCTTCTGTGTTTCTCTATTCTAGATTCTTGGTTAGTGGTTAGCTAGGGGATGGTACTTAATTATGTCTAAACAAGTCAATTATTAGCTGGTTTTGGCTCGTCAACATTTAACCATACCGGTTCTGTCCTTTTCTTCTCCCCACTTAATATCCTGTTGACTCAGAGTATTCCTTTCCAGGCTTCTGATTTTGTATTCCTATTGGCACTTTGCTCCAGGTTTTGTGTTTCCTTTCTTTCTTTTTTTTTTTTTTTTCCTGTAGAACAACTCCTTCTAACATTTCTTGTAGGTCAAGTCAAGTGGTGGTAAACTCCATTAACTTCTGTTTTTCTGGGAAAGGTATTATTTCACCTTCATATTTGAATGATAATATTGCAGAATAGAATATTCCTGGCTAGCAGTACTTGTCTTTTAGGAGTGTGAACACTTCATTCTCTTCTCATCTGCAGGGTGATTGAAGCAAAATCCTAGAAAAGCCTAATTTAGGTGCCTTTGTGAATTTTCTCTTCCCCCTCCCCCTCCCCCTCCCCCTCCTCCTCCTCCAAGCAAAATCCTAATTT